>KK502403.1:1646243-1676655 GCA_000688735.1 Glossina austeni
TTCACTTCCATTTTTAACACGCTGTAACTCACAACTGAATGCACCAAACAAAAAACAACAAAAGAATTTTTTTTACTGCGAAATGTCACCTTTCCAACGAGCATAAAACTGAAATTGTTTGATCGTTACTTTACGAGAAATCTACCAGTGCAGCCATCTACTGAAAAAATAATGGATTTCTTTTTCCCCAACATAATATATCCTGTTTACGTTTTTCTTATTCGACTCCTTTTGAAATCAACTTCATACCGTTAAATTGTGATTCTTAAAATAGTATAAACTTTATTTTACATTATTTTAGGAGATCGGTCTAATTACAAATTATTTACAGAAACTTATAATTACAACAATTTAATTTTCATTTTTGTCGTGGCCGTTTGATTATTGGATTATTCAACGCTCTTGGCTCGTCTTTGCTTATATACTCTTTTACAAGCCATTACATCATCGTTAACCAAATTTATCGGGATATTTTTTTCTACCAATTATTGTTAATCTTATCGCCAGTCGCTCGACTTTCTTTACAATTTTGTTTCCTAGATAATCGACTAATTCGCATGAAAACTCAAATCATCAAATATGGCATTTTCGCAATAACTCCATATACCATACATTATGAAGAGTAGATACGACACATACTATAGTAGAGTGTATCCCACACATCACATAACTATTATGTGCATAAAATATTCTTTTCTTGATAACGAAAGTAAACGTAAATAAAATTCACTTCCAATTGAGATTTCGATTACATTTTTTCTCAATATATTGCTTTGAGACCTTGTCATTAATTGTGAACCGCGATACATACATAGCTGGACAGTGCGTAGAAAATGCTAAAACTTGTTACGAAAACGATGAACCTAACGCGCTACATCTCATGCGCATGGGGTGAAGCTTATGGTAGGCTAAATGACTTCGTAAATAAGGATTATTTCCCTTTTCGTGTAGAGAAAACATATCTGATGTTCCTAAAGGACTTTTGTGAACACAAAAATAACTTTAGGGTGTGGTGTGTGCACTGTAATTGACATTTTTAAAGATGAAAATGGCATTTCAGTTACCGTCGACTGGATGACGATAGGGAGACATGACAAGTGATATTTTGTCGGAAAATTTAGATAATTTTGACTTGGACGATATTTAGCTTTAACCGAATGGTGTAACACGCTATACGTTTTGCGAAAAAGTCAATTTTGTCTATTTTGGTAGAAAAGTTCAATAGTTGTGTAATATCCAAAAATATCTATCTAAGTTTGCCACAATGATCGTGTGATAGAATTCTATTCAACATTTTACTTTAAGGTTAAGCTGGAGCATTGATTTCCTCTCTATCTCTCCCTCTCTCTCCCTTTGTCTTTATTTATCTCTATCACCATGAAACCTCGTTGACTTTATTCATTAAATTTGTTCATGTTATTGGTGAAGATTTATAGGGAAAAATGGCAAAAATTTGAATTTTTACAGAAGTCCAGAGGCGGTTGCTTACATGAAATCATCTTTAAATAAACATAACATGAACTAATATCTGAAATAAAAAATAATTCTTATCGCTTAGCAGTTATTACATATTAAAAGAAAAGATAGGCTTAACAACTGCAGATCTTTTCTCTTACATAATACCCATCCTATATATAGTGTATATGCCATATGCTGTAGACTATATAATAAAAAGTGTATATACTTAATATTATATATTATATTATATATATATAGGATATTCGATATATATTATCAGCAACACTTGCCATGTATTACGTAGAGTATGTTCACTACATAGCATATATTATGCTGAACATCTAGACTATGACCATTCCTGGTGTACACGCTATACACTGCATGCTATATATGCCTTATTACATATTATAAGTACTTCATACTATATGCATTATATATATACACAATAATATATATGTAAAGAATGTAGAGAATGCTAATAATTTGATTATTGAAATTAAAGATAATTGACTTAAAGAGATGACTTATGTTTATTGTAAAGTGCTTCAAATTCCTGATTAACTAAGTATAACGAATTAATGAAAGTAAGCAGCAAAAGTTTGACGAGTTGTTGTACGACTTTACAACTTGACTCGACGACTTTTACTTAACGGTTGTGCGACTTTAGAGCTTGGTTCGCCGATTTCTACTCAGCGGCTGATTCTTGTGTTTTTGCCTTTCTCTTCGACGTGATTCATTATCAGCTCTCCTTTGTCTACTACTCTTCTAGGCATCTACACATACGCATACACATATGCATACCATGAGTATTGCATTTACTATACGCTACTCATATATTGTCCTTGCAGTGCATATCACATACAACGTACATTAAATACTACAGCATACTATATGCTACGTACAGTGTATACCGTACTGTTTATGCTAAATTTTATATATACAGCATATGCTATATGTATTACAATGTAATACATTTCTTTTGAAGACTGGTTCTGCCTAAAAATCATATGGATTCGTCAATATTTGCCCGACATCTGCGCCTTTCCATGCGACCTTATAGAGTGATGTGTTATACTATGTAGTATACGTGATATTTACTATATAAAACTCGACTTATGTGCTCTATAAGCTATATACTATATAATATGTATACTGCATATACTCTCTAGTATAGATCTGATTTACTATATATATTATGCGTGCTATTTATTATATTATATATGATAGATATTTATATATAAACGACGGCATAAGAGAAGAGCATCATCCAGCGCTCCATCCAGCTCTCCATCCTAGCGGTCCCTTCCCGTGGAATCTCATGTATAACGGCCTGTTCGGATGTTGATCTTCGAAAAGGAGCAAAATCGCTAGGTTATGCATACGACTTTGTCTTGATTGTGCAGCAAGCGTCGACACCGCAAGAAGAGATTATAGCTAACGATACTTAAAGCCGAATAAGTAGGTGGCTATATAAATCCAAATCTTCAAAACCATACTGGAACTTGCTGTTAGAAAAACTGAAGCCATACTGGTGACAGATGGGAGGGTATTTCAAATGTGGCTGAGCACTGCGTTCAATTTAGTTCTACTCTGAGATATCTGGGAGGGCAATTAAGCCCGATACTAACATTCGGGAAACATATTAAGAATGTTTCCGATAAACCTCATTGTCAACCTCAACCACTCTGTGCAATGTTGGGCCAAACATACGGCGTCGATTTGGACAGAGAAAGTTTTACAAAGTTTTACAAGTCTCCTGCGAAAACTGGAAAGCAGTTCAAAGACTGTGCACGTTGAGAATGATATCCTAGCCTACCGCACAACTCCGGCGATATCGGCATCGGTCTTGGCGGGAATATTACTCATCGAGCCACTACTGAAAGAGCGGCTACATATCCACAGAGGTGAAAAGGAAGGACCATATACGCAATATAGGATCATGTACTATATGCTAGTTCTACTGTACACTGTACATACGATATTGTACACAATTTATGCTATATACACTAAGTTTATACGTACATACTGATTACTTTATGCTATTCACTATTATGTGCAGTTTTCGCAGGGCAAAGACTCCTCTAAAAACTCTATAATTTCAAAAAACTTAAAATTTTATAGAGTTTGCCTAAATAACAGCTTAACCGTAGCAACTGAGAATTTGTCTTGCAAAAAATTTCGATTAATTTAGCGACATTTAATTTGGTTTAATTACTAAATTCGTTAATAAGGTGAAATTGTGTTAAAATTTTTACAAAATTCTACTTTACTTAAAAAATTTCAATATATTTAAGAAATAAAGGAAATTTGTTTTCTGATCATTTTATTTCAAACATTTTTTCAGTTTTCAAATAACATTTGCAATCAATTGCTGTACAGAAAAACGTCACCTCAAATTCATTCCACTGCAGACCGGTCGAGAGAAACACGAAATTTTAGAAAAATTAAATAAAATTTCGAAGCAAAATTTAATCATGTTCTGAATTAGCAAACGATAGCCAGTGACCGCAAGAGGAACGTTCTTGATTGATTGTTCGCAAAACAAAAAAAAAAAAAAAAAAAAAAAATATATTAAAAGTAAAAAATTCTGTCAAAAGGAAAGATTTACTTCGAAAGCAAGGATCAAGGAATTTTTTGCAATTCGTCGGGAGCGTTAGTCCTCAACCTCGAAAATGGCAAAAAAGGCAGGCAAAGGTGGTAAGAAGGACAAAAAAGACCAAAAGGGTAAAGATAAGAAAGGCAAAGATAAGAAAGGTAAAGATAAGAAAGGTAAAGGAATAAAAGGCAAAAAAAAGGTGGAAGTAAAACCCGTAGTTAAAGAAGAACCGCCACCACCGCCTACCCCGCCACCACCAGCACCAGCACCAGTAGAGGTTAAGGTAAAAATAGAAGAACCGTGCGTTTTCAACTGTGCACAGGACAAAGTAACATACCGGCCAAATTCGTATCCTGGCATACTATTGCACCCGAAAACTTTGGCCGTGGTTGGCTCCGAATGCGGCAGCTACGACAGTCTGTGCAAACTTTTGCATGCAGGCTTTCGTTGTGCGGATCGTGTCTATACCATGGTACCCTGGGGCAATTATGTCGTCTTCCGCAGTCAGGACGGCGATAAATATCTTTACTTTGTTTTCGATGGCTGCACTTGTAACGTTAATCGATTCCGTTATTTAGATCTCACCTGTGGTACGGCCAGCTTGCTTTACTTTGAGGAACTGCATAAGGCGATTAACTACATAATCACGTCGCGTAGTCGACGTGAGGAGCTTAAAAATTTAAAACGATCCGTGGTTGATGACGTTTGCAGCGAAATGTATGGAACTAAACATATATAAAAGCATATGAAGCATTAATCGCCAAAATTTTGAAAATCTCAAAAAAAAAAAAAAAAAGAAAAAGAAGAACAAACATTTAAAAGAAAAAAATTGTAAAATCTCGATATTTTAGGTAAAATGAAAATTTCATGCATTGAAAAATCATTGAAAAAAAAAAGAGAAAACTAAAATTCAACTGTAAAAAATTTTTACGTTAAAAATTTTTTCCGAAAATAAAATTTAATCAAAATTAAACCTAAAACAAAAAAAAAATTGTAATCTTTCCATGCAGTAAATGGATAGCATTAAAATCTAATTTCTATGCAAGTATAGTGTGTTTGGCATAGATTATGTGCGAATATAATAGACAAACAAACCAAGGCACACACACACACACACATACACATATATACATACATATGTATATATATATATAGAAAAAACTATTCAATGATTACATTTTATTTTTAATTTGGAAAAATGTTAAGAGAAACACAAAAATTATGTTTTTGTTTTTTTCATCCTCTAAGCGGTAGAGTTAAACCAAACCGCAAAGATTGCAACAGGGTTTCTACGATTTTTGAATGTACACATAAATATATTTGAGAATGTATATAAATGAAGGGTATAAACAAGCTGACAAACATAAAAGTGAACGGATGAATATAATGCGAGAGAAGTTAAGAATAGAAAACGGCACAAGACAAGCCTCGCACCGAGGGAGAATAAAGTGTTTTAAACCAAAATTAACGTTAATGACAACGAAAACTATGATTGCGTGGTTTAACAATATCTAAAAAATAGTCTCCAAAAAGTGTTGAGCTACTCTCACGGTGTCACGATGAATATAACGCCAGTATATTCTAAGAATTGTAGGCAGTAAGCCAGAGGCGAAAATTCAAATTTGATGACATTAAAAAAAAAAACAAAAAAAAAAAAAAAACTCACTGCCAAAGTTAATTGTCAAAAAATTCGAACTTGGAATTTTTGGTCTGAATATTTTCCAGTGCTCAAGACGCTTACTGCAGTTATAGTGAAAGAAATCTCTTGATATTTTATTAAAAACCTATTAAAACTTGAAGTGTGGCAAACCATTATATCACTCAATACTGAAACGTTTTATTACCATTCAAGGTTAATTCGGCTGGAAAGACAATTGGATGTCGTAGCAACTCGACCATTTGGAGGCTGCATGAACTCTCTGCCAGAGCAAAACGTATCTTGGCTACGAATTAGCTTCAATTCCATGCAAAGTCTACAGTAAAGTCCAGGAGCATATTATAAAGCATTTTATAAAATTAAAATTTGATCGTGCATTACGAGGTGCAAATGTCAGAGAACGTCAGATAGACCCCGTAATTGTACCTACGAAAAGAAACGGGCAATAGTTGCCCCCAAAACATGCCAACGTTCCAAGTACGAATTTACAAAATATGTATTTTAATATATCTGTTCCCTATATATCCCTATATAAAAGGAACCCGATTAGCAATCAAGTATTCCATCAGTTAATGGTTAAGCTGATGTCACATAAAGTTGTTTTTATTAATTTTAATTAGTGTCGCTGCAAGAAGGCACGACTAAAGTAACTGCCTGCAGGAGTAATTAGTGCGTTCCTAATTTAAATTTAATTCAAATCTGCACATACTCAATACTTATTAGACAATGTATGTGCAAATAGTCGACCGTAGATAAGTGTATACAAATAAATACTTATGTTAACATGCAGAAGACATATCTGGCTGGTAACGTGTTCAATAACTACGCTTAAGTTAAGAGCGACATGTGTGCTGTTTGCCTGTGATGCGGCCGCCATCATTAACAAGAATGTGTTGGTGTCCACATATGAAAACATCCATAAATCGCTTGTCGCGGCATCGCGCGATTAAGTGAGCGAGTGAATGAGCATTCAATAATAATATAAAAACCATTAAACAATGTATTAACTTAGTGACCGAATGTACTTATTTTTTTTTTTTTTTTTTTTTTTCCACTTCAGAGTCTTCTTCTGCAAGAGTAACTTCCTTATTGCATGACAAAATGTCTGCATAATGTCTAGACATTCATTTCTGTTTAAATATTTTCTTCACTTTTGATGCAATTACGTGGCATCGTTCACACAGAAATCATCACAAAACGTTTTTTATTATTATGTTGAAGTTTTTTTTTTCTTTTTTCTTTACGTAAGATATGTCATCGATTGATTAATAGATAATTTTTTTTGTTTTTTTTTGCATAAATTCACTATAAATACATGAGTTCGATTTTTAAACCATGAACATATTATCGGAAGCAGGATCTATTCAATGTATTGTTTGGCTTGAAAAGGTTACAAACATTCACCGCATGACAGGATTTGCAACTGATTCTATCAGCTAGAACAAAGGCTTGAATGACTCTCGCCATCGATATGCATGAACAAAGTTTAGCTTTTGTGCAAGTGTGCTTAGTTTGAAGAGCCACTCGCTTATTGTTTCATTGAATCATTGAATAAATCTTATATATGTATACACATAAGGTAACATGTATATCTATATATATATATATATATGTATATACAGTCTCTCGTTCGTCGTATACTCGAATTGTTGACCGCAATATCATATGAGGCCAAGGAAAAAGTGTAACATAACTAAACCTATCGAACTACTAAGCCATAGTGTGTGCGGACTGTGACAGTCCATAGATAATTTATCATAACGTTAGCACGTTATGTTAATGCGATCGAAACAAAAAGCATTTAGGTAATTAGCGGAACTTCTCAAAATAATTGGCCACACTTTACAATGTCACCTCGACCACGACAGCAATGCTTCGTAGGCCTAGAAAGAAAGAAAGTCGAGTTTGCGGTGAATATGGTTAACGAAACGCACCAGCATAGAATAGTTTGCTCGGTTCGGTCTTGAAAACTTTGGTATTGACAAAGTTCCGGGTTCTCGCTGCCCACTCGTTAAACCAATTGTACATTCCATCCATCTTAAGGTATTGCTGTGAAATTAAATCTTGGCCAGAAAACAGTTTCGAACTTTCTGCTTACGCCTGGATACAAAAGGACGCTTGATATTTGACTAGCACATGAAGTGACAGTGAAAGGTTTAATGAATTGAATTTGCATCTGTCAGTCGCTGTTGTAAGGAAAGGAATTCAAGCTATTGTTGAATGGGTTGACAAAAAGAGCTGAGATGTATAGTTCACATACGACAATGATGGGCGAGAAAGATTGTAATCGTTTTGTGAGCTGCTTCAACCTAATCTGACGACAGGTTTTACTCTTTTTCTGTTAATGGCTAAAGCGTCCGGAACTATTATTTTTTATGACCAGCCAGCCATGCATGCGGTCACAATAGTGATCAGGGAGGGTCATAGAAAGAATGAGGGAGTAGAGTAGAGTAGAGAGTGAGTAGTAGACCATCGAAAGGATAATAAAAGAAATAATAACACTGCTCGACAATACTATAAATTTCCGCATTTATTATTAATTAAGGAATTAAGGAAGCAAGGATTAAGGCTTAAACTGGTAGACTGGATACGTAAGCATGACCTTAAGTCTAGTCTCATCTCTGAACCAAAGGTTTTAAAATGAAGAAAATGAGAAAAATAATCAATTTGCTATTTACTTATATCTGCAAGTATAGATTGCTGTGCTGATGACTGTCCTCGCAACGATTTCAACAGATAGCGAGAAAGCAAACATACAGTTAATAAATAGATCTCACTGTTCACGTTATCCGAGAATCTATGGGATTTTTCTTTCTTCTTTGCCTATATTTATGCGGTACAAACACTTCGTATGTCCGAAAGAGCTTGTGGTAGATATACATAAGTGGAGAGAAAAAAAGATGCGAAGTGTATTTTGCAGTTCTATGCCACACAGATTGCAAAAGATAGGTTGCACAAAGCTCACAAAACGTTTTCACATGCGACAAATCTGTCCTAAATTAATTCCCGGAATCCCGCATGAACTAGGTCTTGCAATACAAAGTTAAGAGCTTTTATTTTACTTTAGTAGGCTTCTCAGCTGAACAGTGACAGGACAGGTGCGCTCGCTTTAAAACTATGAAAACGAAAGTGTTTTGCAAAATTTCACTGTAAAGGTGGAGTGTAAAGGCAAATCGTAGTTCTTTGCAAGAGAATGCAATATGCATAGCATAAGACAGGTCGAGCACCTCATTGTACCTAAGAAGAGGGATAGCTTCGCTGACTGGCATAAGCTTCGAAATTAGGGGAAAACATACAAACATATCGCGGTATCATTGCATCGGTCATATAACTTCGTGACGAATCCTTTGAACAGCGCAAGGAAATTTTAAGATATGCGGAGCAATTAAAAAAGCTTTTCCTAGTTCCGATAATCGCACGATAATTTTGAAAAAGCGCGGAATATTGTATCACCCGAAGTGTTCGTCGACGTTTATTAGATGCTAATCTGCAAGGAAAAATAGCTCGGAAAGAATTCGAAGAAAAGTGAAGAAATATATAATGCTTCGAAACGGCGATACAAATATAAATTTGTTTGAAAATGTTGCGGGAAGAAGTGTACGTCTGTCAAAAGCAAAAGAAGGCCTGTGAAGGTTCGTGGAAAAATCTTGTAATGTAGGGCAACTTTTCTTGGTAGAGTATATGTCCGATACATGTCAGAGAAAACACAGTGGATGGAAAACTTCTTTGAAGCTGTAATGTTACAGCCTGTCGAAGAAAATAATAATAATAAAAATAAGCCTCTGCTAAGGAAATTTCACCAGAATATTGATCATTCATCATTCATCCAATTTGGTGAAAACACGATTCCTAAATCATATCTTGGATATCATTGAATGGCCATGTCTCTCTGCCGGCCTCGGTCGTGTTGAGAATGTTTGAATGAAGGACTAAAGCGTCATGTGTGCTGTAACAAAAAAAAAAGAATTGTGGAAAAATATTCAGAAAGTGTAGAGAGCTGTCATAATCAATTTCATTGATGCCTACAAAAATTTCTTACCCTTACCTTTACCCTTACCCTTACCCTTAAAACCAATGGTGATTATACCGGTTATGACCGGACTGTTCGAATTGATTTCTTTAAACATGGCTCACTAATATTGCTTTATTTTCAAGTTTTTGTGTCCACACCAATTTTACCGTCGAGCTGGAAACATGCGACATTTTTGAAAGCAACTTCTTTTAAGTTTTTCTTTGTACTTGAAATAACTCGAAAACCGTTATTTAAATACAAAAATGTTTCTATTTTATAAATAAATGTTAAATATAATATAAAATAGGAGGAAGAATGGAAGAAAATATCCTTCACCAACACAAAACAACACGCATCTATTTTCCTGTCCACCTGTGTATAGGGTAGCGAATAAAAAAAATTTAATTCATCTGCAGAATTACAATCTTCTCATAATCTTCTTCTATGTAATATTATTTATTATCGTTTACAATTTCAAGATATTATTATATTGAACGATCTTTCCATTATAGGAGGATTTATGTGAAAGCCAGAAATTTTGCATTTATTTGTAGCACAGGCAAGGAGCGTCGTTAATGAAAGGTTTACCTGCTTGTTTAGATGCAAATGTAAAGAATGCTCAAGTGATGGTGCAATTTTGATTATATGGACGATGAACGATTGAATGCATTTTATTATATATAGTAATTTATTAAAATCAATTTTAAGAAAGCTTAAGCCCGAAGCTTAATCTCAACTTCAAGATACTTTATCTACAACGAATATTGGGCAAAAGAAATCGAGATCACAAGTCAATAAGCTACAACTGACGTTCATGTTGAAGTAATCTCTTCTTTTCTTAAACGAACATTTGTCTCACAACATGCCAACACCTAGGCAAAGTTAATTTGCAAAGCGATACAGACTGTATTACGCTATAAATTGATGTTGTCCGTGGCCAGGTCTGCTTTCTGCCCTTCTTTTTTTTCTTCCTCCCTTTCTATCTGTCTCTTTCTCTCTCTCACTCTCGCTCCCTCTATCTCCCTCTCGACACCCCCCTCCCCCCCCCTCACTCCCTCTCACCTGTCAAACATAAAGTGACAAAATTATATTTTTTCAAACTTCACTCTTTAAGATATTTTTTCATTTCCGTAACATATTAAAAATATATACACATATACATATATATATATATATATTTCGAGTTGAAAATCGCTTCTCTTTCAAAAAACAAGAAATCTATTTCGATCTTATAACCTACTAACTGCGTGGACGAAATTCTACCGCTACTAACGAAGCCTGGATTTAATGCAAAAGCAGCGCAGCAGCAGTTCATATAACGAGCATTTTTCAGTGTGAACCAAACACTCCCCCTCCAACCACTATACACAGTGCTTTAAGCATGGAGGGTTAAAAAGAAAATTTATGCTAATAATTTCAGATGACACAATTCGAAAAGACGCACAACACGCAAACCGTGATGGTGAAAAAGGTAGCAATTTTTTACCATAGTAACCGTAGAGCTTACACTTTATCAGTTGCTTTGCTTATACTCTTTGCTAAATTTACTTTTTTAATTTACAATAAATTTGGTTAATACTGCACGTAAACTCCGCAAATACTATGAAATAATCAATTTATTATTATTTATGTTGTTTTTTTTTTTGCAACAACTATGTAAAGTTTCACGTCAATCTACTCAACCGGTGCAGAGTTAGATGTGATGTTTGTAGCAGCTTATAATGATAAGAAGAAATGATTTCTGATTGACAGGACATCATGAAAGGTATCATTATGCGAGAAAAGCCTTGGATTTATGCATTCGACGATTCAATCGAATATTGTGGAAAAGGTGAGCGAAGCAACGCTAAAGTCGTTAAAAAGTCAAGGATATGTCGATAGTTTTATTTGACTATCGCGTCAGGCCAGACCGTTAATAAGATATATTATTATTTGTATTATGAAGGCGATAAAATTAGAAGAAGACGAAAAAGAAGAAGAAGAAGAAGAAATAAATATTCTTCATATTAGAAAAAAATTTACATTATATTTTGATCACATAAATATATTCCATAAGGTAATGGCAGCTAGCACTTAACAGAAAATGTAAGCGTTCGAAAAAGCTAATCAATTAATTTCATAATTTGAAAAACGTTGGAATCGTCTTTTCGTAATCGTAACGTACATCCATATTTCTTCTTGTAACGCCCTCGTTTTTAATGCGCTCATTTCAAATGTTTTCCTAACAATTAACAAATCGTCGTTGAATTTGCAATATATATATATATCGTACATTACGTTTCTCTTCACACTGACGGCGCATAGCATTCCTATTGTTTTTCAATTTTTAACATAAACTCGTGCCCCATAAAATACTCGTCAATTGTAATACAAACATTTTCTTATTGCCACAGACAAACAACAGACAGTATGAAGCAATTCTGCGAACGATGATTATGATAATGATAATGATGATGATGATGATGATGATGATGATGCTGATTATCACCGAAGTAACTATGTATAGGAGAGAAAAAAGATATATAAATTTACCAAAAAAAAAAAAAAAGAAAAACTTTATAAATTGTTAGTAAGCACATCATTGTAACACTAAACAGAACGACAACGATTTCCCAATTTTGAATGGTTAACTTTTGGTGGCTTGGATTTTGGTTGTAGCGGTTTTCTTTTCTTTTTTTTTTTTTTCATATTTTTGGATATTTCGGAATTATGTTTACACAGGTTATGTAACATAAAGTGTTTATGTGTACGAAGTAACGATAAATAAACTAACATTTAGATAAAAATTTTATTAAGAAGATATACAAAAGATGTGTACATCTAAATACGTATAATATAGGAAAACAAAATCCCAAGTCGGCAAAGAAGATGCTTGACTCCACCAGCGCAACAGCACATCTAAACACATGATTAAACAGCGTAAGCTTATACAAAGTCATAGTGCATAACAGCAGCGATGCCATTGTGTATTCCATGGAGATAGAAAGACAACAACAAACAGTCAACTTAAACTGAAATCCAGTAACATTTACTTCAAAGAGCAAATGCATTTTGCCATGCGAAATAGTTTCTCTAGTGTTTCATGTTATTTTCTTCTCTTTTTATTCATTTATTTATTTATTTTTTTATTTATTTTTTTTTTTTTTCATGCCATTTGCGGAAGCTACAACTTTTAATGCCATCAGGCATTAGCAACATTTGTTGGGTAGCATCACCCAAAATCATTAAAAGCAGCAGCACCATCACCAGCACCAGCACCAGCACCAGCACCAGCAATATTTACAGTCATCAAGTATCACAAAAGATCATTTGTTTTGTGGCTCTTAAGCTGCACCATAAAAAATGACAGTTGCTTCAATTTGATAGTTATGCAGTTCACTTCTATTCATTGTTTTCTTTCTTTAAAATAAACATTTACTCTTTCCTACCGCCGTAGAAGGCATATCCTCCCTATACTATAAACGGAAAGTGTTGAGACTAATACAACATCATCGCGCTCGCATGCATATTCGTGATTACACGAAGTCAATAATTATGAATGAATTTTATCGATAATTAATGTTTTGAAGCATTAAATTTTTTCTATTTTTTTCAATTTTTTTCAGTTTTTTCAGTTTTTTTTTTTTTTTTACTCTTTTGTACAACTATTAACTCGATTTTGGTTTCTTTGGGATTAAAATTTTTTAATCAATTGAAAGGTGTTAGATTTAACTATAAAGATATATGTTATGGTATTTTCTTCTTCTCTTCTTCTCAATTCGATACTTCATGCCAATGATTTGTAATTTAATCGATTCAAAAGAAACATTTAGTTAAGCAAGTATATAAATATATAAGTTTGTCGACACGACTTTGCTTAATTGGTCGTTGCATATATGGCATTCATATATCTAATGTAGTTACATACAATACAGTCATTTTCATTCAAACACATATATATTTACATTCACACATTCACATATATGTATAATTGCGCATTTTGTAATGAATAAATGCAAGATTTTTAGAAAACATCTCTGAACATGTTAAGTAATAGATTATTTCCAATAGAAAAGCAACACTCCAAGATTACTAGTCAATCAATTAAAAACAACTTGACGAAAATAATTTGATTAGTTACGTTGGTTAGATTGAAAACACCAAAAATTGAAAATGCTGAGCACAACATGTCTAAATGTATGTAAACCGATATAAATAAGGCTCAAACTAGTGATATGTGTAGGTATGTAATTACTATCATTCTACATCCACTTACGCTTCGCGGCCAAATAATGTAAATAGACATCACGTCGAAGCTGCCCATCCTTCCAAACACAACTCAGAACTCTTTTCCTCATGTTTGTCCGCTTATCTCACAGAGAGCATACTAATGCTTTTGAGCACTGATAATACGAATCCTTTAAAGAATTCATCGCTTTTTGATATCAAATACTTTTGCCAAAAATGAGAAGGTTTCTAATGTTGTCGACAAATCTTCAACTCGGAAAAGATAATCCGTTCCAAGCAAAAGTATTTCATTATAAGTATATTGATGTGCATGTGTGTATACATATACATATTTATGTGTATATATGCATGCTTAGAAACATATCGCAGACACAAACCTTGCACAGCTTTAACATTTAGATGAACATAAGGAAAGCTTTTCAAAGAAAACTGAACATTTACTCAATTTTTTTGTTTTGCGCTGAATAAAGTACGAGTGTAAACGAAAACGAGAGAACGATGCATTTGACATAAAGCTGTATGGGTGTTGCTTGCTATTGAAAATTGTTTAAAAATGTCGCTAACACCTGAGTAAAGGTTCATAGGTTTAACTAATATTAAGCGATGGCAGGCGCATATATATATATACACAGCAGTCTTTTTTTGCACGCTCTTTTTTTTACCCGATTTACAAGGTTCACCAATAGCAAGAACAATAGATTTTTTACGCGAATTTTTCCAATTCCAGTATGAATTTCAAATAAAGTTTATTTTAATTCGAACTTTAACTTTAACAAAACTTATGCATTACAGCAACAAAATAAATAAAGAAATTAGTCGGTTTATACCCATCTGTGACCTGGAGAATACCTGGGAATACGGAGAATATCCGAATTTTCGAAACTATCCGAACAAACCCGACACTTATGCTAGACATATTTACTGATGATAGCATTTTTAGTCCATTCCGTAATAAAAATGAATGCTTGTTATCAAGCAGCGATGAAATTCTCTCTTAATTTCAATTTAAATTTTTATATATTATACTTATGGACAAATTAAATTTATTTATTTATTTATTTATTTTTTCTTTTTTTTGCTTACAATAAAAATGAATTGTTGTAAAATATGGATTTAATTTTTACTTTTTTTGCACGGTGTTTTGAGAATATATTGCGAGTTTTTCCATCTTGCACGATTTTTTCAACTTTTACAACATATCCCCAAGTTTATTACATGTGACAGTATTTTTTTACACGGTTCATTTTTTGCGTGGTTTTGTAAAAAACATATGTACCGTACAAAAAAAGAGTTGGCTGTATATCTAAATTTATATACATATATAATTTATTATTGCACATGCATCGAGCTTGGAAATTTCCCGAGTTTTATTCAATTCAAAGATAAAATATAAGAGCGTGTAGGTCGGTGACGCACTAGTCCTTTTTAAAAATACCACAAATCAATATTTATCGTGTATCAAAAGACTTAATGTTTCAACTTGTATAAGGGTTATAATTAACTTTTCACTCGTGACATTAAAGTAAAGGCAAACGCACAATCAGTTTGCCAAAGAACATCTTAGATATCTGGCGCCCAATATTATTCCATTCAATTATTTACTGTAAGTGGCATCACTAATTTGAGGTTCATGGGAGAACTGTGTATGTACTTAAGAAAATTAAATGAAATTAAAGCGATCAGTGAAACGGTCGAATCGATCTGCAATACTTTAAGCGAAAGACAAGCAATTCTTTACCGAAAAAATGACTCAGAAAATGCAAGACGAATGCAAGCTCCACCGACAAGCCAATGATAATTTAGAAAACCCATTGCATCGTCAAATAATGCATCATGCGTCATACCACCATAAAGTTCCTTTCAACATGACATTCGATCACACAGTGCGAGTTTCGACGTCTTCTAGTTTTTGAAAAAACCAAAAACCATTTTAAAAATTATCATACAGTCGAGACGATTAAAGTATAAGATAGTAGTCTCTGCGGTATGCTCTCATTACAATTTTACTTGCATTCGCTTTATGCCCCGAGATACAAACCGTTAGATTGCAACAATTTCCGCTTTTAAAAGAAGAGCGAAAACTTGCTCTTATGTGAAACCAAAGAAAATAAAAAAAAAAACCTTTTGGTTTTTTTGTATTGTTAACATAAACACTTCAAAGCCTCTACCGATTTGACATACAAGGCAATCTGACCCGAGATAGGAAACTTTATGCCAAACAAACGTACAAACAAAAAAAGATACATTTTCGTCGCAGGTAAACTACCACAAAAAATAGATGAACAAAAAAAAAAAAAACACACATAGCCATAAGCATACAGATATATAAATGCGGGGCCGTGTAAACATATTAACATTCCCATGTTTACATTATTTCTACTCAGACACAAACCACGCATTCCTGTAACATGTAAATTGACTTAGAAAAATATGTTGAGGGAAAATTTAACCGGTTTCCAGTTTGCTTGAGCTGAATAAGTTTAATAATAAGAGTAACAGAGGAAAGACAGAACAACAGATTGAGAGACAGAGAGAGAGAGAGAGAAAGAGAAAGAGAAAGTAAGTAGTGAATCAATATTAAATATTGCCTTCCTGAGTATCTTGTTCTGTTATGGGCTGCTATTAACATTACAGTGAAACAACGAATCAGTAACTGTTTCACTCTGCTTCACACTCCTAAGTAATGTATAGATTTTTCATTAGATACTTTGGCTAGCTTAACTCGCTGCAAAAAAAGCTCCAAGAAGCTATAACAAAACGAAAAAAATTATTTCTTCTAAACGGAATATTTTTCGTTTCGTAAAGCTAGAAAAGTAGCAAGAAATGTAGAACGAGAAGCAAATGCTTCTTCATATTATTCCATTCAATTGAATTCTCAGTAAAATTTCAGCTCAATCTATAATTCACCCAGTTTCCTATTCATTTTAATATTTCATTAAATTTTCAATTCAGAAAATCAATGATTAGATAATTGAATGTTCAAGTCAGCCCTCGGTCCGATCAGTCTTTTATTCTCTTTAATCAGCTTCTTAAGATTCCCTTTTCAGTTCCTTGAAATTCGTTCTGCTGCGTATTAAAGCAACTTGTGAGATAGTGAGTGAGACTTATCGATACCTACAGCTTACGTATACATTATATTAAGGGATTCTGTTTTACTTTGTGAATCTTCTACTCGAGAATAATATCTAATAAATTTTACCTGGGATCGCTTTCGTTCTTTATATGGCTGAAAAATTACTTTTGTATGTTTTTATTTTCGCGCGAAATCTCTCTCACTGCTTAAAATGTGGTTTTTTATGGTTTTCTCGAAGCTATGTTTACCGCATTTGATCACATTTCTGTTGCTGTCATTTCTCAATCGATTGATGTCACCCTTCATTAGATATTAAATGATATTTCAAGAATTTTTTAATTTTTTAATTTTTTTGTTTTTGATAGAAAATTGCCAGCTATAAGAATACAGTCACGGAAGTGCTTCACGAATCTGCTTACAATCGTAATAAGAATTTTTTTTATACCCATCGTCCAAGGATGACGGGTGTATTCGTTCGGTCAGACGGAAGCGTCAGAAACCCCAAAAAATTGTATACGTTTTTCATCACAATCAAATTCTAAATCGGTTTTAGCACGTCCGCCTGTCCGTCTCTGTAATGTCTGTTTGTAAACATTGTCCTCGCCGCAAAGATGAAACTATCGAAGAAGTTCTTACGCGCAAGTCGATATTGAAGCTGAGCCGAAAGACACGCCCATAGTGCTACATAAAGTGAGAATTCTTCAAAAGGAACAAAAAATCGGTTTTTGCTCATTACTCATAAATTCCAGCACTATGCAGATAAATATACAAAAATTTGAATGCATATTCCATGATTGATGCTATAGCATCTGTACAAAAAAGTAAAAATTTGAGCCCCGCCTACCCAATATTATAGTGTATCAAAATTTAATTTTTTTCTCAATACCAATATCGGGCGCAGAAACAAGCTTCAAAAACCTCATAAAGTATATAAATTCTTGGCCAGTTCCAAATTTGAAATTCATCTAAACATGTCCGTCTGTCCATCTGTTCAACTCCGTAATATTTGTGGTAAACATCCTCCCGTCAGCTAAAATGAAGATGTCGCCTACAAATTTTGCAAAATTGTTTGGAAGTAATTTGAACTTTTCCAAGGACACAAGTATGCGACAAGACCTTTTTATGAGACAGAGAGGCCTGCAAAAAATTTTACATTCCCTTCTAAATCGTGAACATATTCTAACGTAAATCCGTCCTCTGCGAATTTTACGTTATTATTCAAATTCTTTTGCAATAACTTCGTACCCCTATAGCATAGGTTTTATTTACAGTTCGTAGGAGATCAATTTACATATTATTTACACAAACTTATATTTACAACGCTTCAATCATCATTCTAGTCTTGTTCGTTCGAATATTGCAATTCAACTCTTTTGAGTCGACTCTCATGGCTCACTTTCCGACTCACGTACGACAGACCTTCCCTTTCGCAAATATTCTTCTTATCTACCGGATTACTAGCGAGTTGCCGCTACCTAAATTCATCGCGATATTTTTAATCCGTTAATCTGTTTTCCTCTAAATTTCTGCCAATAGTTGTCAATTTCTCCATCATCCGGCAGCTGCTTGACGCAGGTAGCAGCAGCATGAATGTATAGTTGATTTTTTGCTACTGTAAAATTTGGTGTCTTCGAAAATTTTAACCAAATGTTCATCTTTTTTTAACTTATTCATAAGCGTTTTGTTGAACTCTAAAGCTCTACTATATCTAGACAATCTTTAAAGAACGATTAAGGAATCTTCAGTGACTTGTAGTTCTATGTGTGCCTTGAAGATGTGGTTCTCAATTACTGTAAGTTCACCTAAGTATAGGAAAATCGGACGTTAGTTTAGCGTAAGTAGAAGATCAGGCGCGACCTAGTGAAAATGTAACCCATATACGAAAATGACCTCTTTTTGAATTTTAATAAATAAAAAAAACCACATAAAAGTTGTACGAGCTTCATACAAAACAAAACACGGAAATATCCGCAGCATATGGTTGTAGCGTGTTTTCATTCAATCTGGAAACACACAGATTATTATATTATGAATGTAATCGAAGTATACGGCGTTTTGTAATTAAAAAACGCTAAAAGCAGTCAAGTCTGCCTCTGACCCCACTTGTTTATCTTAGTTGTATTCAAGTCTGGTTTTTCATTCTTGTTGACCAGAGAACCGAAAGATCTTTTCGCTTTCACTCGCATTCCCATAGCGTCGCAGTGAAATATGATTTTTTTTTTTTGAAAAACAACTATAGGGCCGAACGTGTCTCAAAGTATTTAAAGGGTATTATAAAGTACCCGAATTCAGTGAAATAGCCTGAGGATGGAAGTAATGATATGCGATAATCATCATAGCAATCGGAATATTTCGAATATTTCGGATCGTTCAAGTAACGTATACGCCATGAGAACTCTTATTGTTTGTTTGTTGCGAAGACTTATATCATAAACGAGATTTAGAGAAAGAAATTGAAGGCGAACTTGGAAAATATTTCCACGACTACACCTCAGTATTAGCCCTTGTGCGAAGCTTACTTTGAAGGATGTCATATAAATTAAATGGTTGTGGGTTCAGATGCCGAAAAACCTCAGATGCTAGTCCTTTCAGACTTTAATCTTACAATTTATTCTCTGGCTACATTTATAAGAATAATAATAATAATAATAAATCAATTAACATAAAAAGGTGTAATATTTCTAATTGTTTTCGGTACATTTTTTAATCAAATCTATAAAAAAATTAATTCATTCATACCTTTATTTTAAAATTTTGCAATTGAAACTTTGTCTTGGCTGTGAAGTAGTGAAAAAGGAAAATTTCAAGCCAGATTTGTGTGTAAAATCACCAGAAAAGCTTGAGATGGTAGATTCACCTTTTATTAGGCAGAATTATTTTCTGGATCAATAATCTAAGCTTGGCTGTTTCACGGTCCGTCTTACATTCTTATGTTCAACTTGCCACAGCACTTGTTCGACCACTTTCCATATAACATCTCATTTTGACGAGTCGTTATATAAATAACTGTTTTGTACGATGCATTGTGGCCTACTTTAATGTTTTTATTTGTTTTTTTTATATAAATTTTTAATATCATATCAAGTTTTCGAAGATGAACAAACATACAGATACAAATCAATCGGTTACATTAATAACAATTGCTAAGTACATATGCACTTCTTACGCTACTTGGCTTATAAGTTCTACATCAAATACTTGACGCGCGTTATATACCATGTATGTAGTGGATGAAAACAATAACCGATTATATAATGAATAATTTTAAAGATAAAAATATGATAGAGTTCTTAAAAAAGTTGTCTATAATTTTTTTTACAATTATAAGTACGCATGACGTTTACTCGTGCCCTCAATGCATTTTCAAAACGATATAAAATAATGAGAGAGAAAAGAAATTTATTAAAAGCGAAAACGGAAGATATTAAATTTTAATGCATTACTAAGCGGCCCATTTGTTTACATAATAAACAAGTTATATAACGGAGGCGCAACAATCTATTAAATTGTAAATAGTATGTAGACGCCATATACATGTTAATGTTCAAAATAGAGCAGTTTTTACTTCAACCCCAACGGTGATTATGATAATGAAAATGAAACATTCAAAAACAAACCAAAAATCAGACAACTGCAGGTCATTTGTTACTTACCATACGTCCGTAAGTATTTGTATCCATTCATCTGCGCATTACTCTGCACGTATGTACGGAAAGTAGAAAACATGCTTAATGTGTTGCAAACATACAATACTTCATTTCGGCTACAGAAGAAAGAAGTAAACGAACTGAATTTGGTTTCGAGCACACGTAGAAAAACGTGATTATGTTTGCTTGTGTAAAATGTGGTGTGATATTCACGTCATTCTGTGAAAGTAAATCTGATGTGGCTTTGGTTTTGGCTTCCGATTCTGCTTCGGATTTACCTTATGCTATATGGTTGTTCTATAATGTAAACAAACAACTTCACTGTATAGGTGGACGTATGCATGAGGGTAGATTTCTTTTTTTTCATTTGTATGATCAACGCGAAACCCTACAAAAGGTAAAAGTATCAACTGAATAGTACTTCATTCTAAAATTTCACACAAGACTTCAACACATAAGACCACGTGATATCATGCGAGGGTTAATCGGTATTACCATCAGTTAGTTGAACACTAACTCATACAACGTCATCGTTAAAAATGCTCTGTATACAGTACATAAAGTTGTGCAAGTTTGCTTTAAAAGCATCAGAAACTATGTGAAGTTGCGCGAAGCATTGCAAATTTCAGTTCAGCTATATGAACATATGCTAAGCTAATTGATACGAAGCTATGTGAGAAGCTATTTAAACTCATATAAAAATGCGCGCTATATAAATCTATATGACGCCAAGTATATAAAGCTATACGAAGCTGTATAGATAAAGTCGCGTGTGAAGCATTGTAAAGTCCATCATTTATGAATAAGACTCGATCGTTAGTTCCCATTAAATTTGACAGATTGTCGCTTTTCCTTCCTTTTCTACTTTAAAGCTTTGCCAATGCACTCAAGCTATAATAAAAAAAACCGAATTTATTTATTTATTTATTTATTTTAATAACATTGCGAAAAATTAATTTATTTTTTTTTTTTGCAGGTGCCTTGCTTGCATGAGTTAGGCACTGAGTAGAGCAGTAGAAAATGTGCATTTCATAGAATTTCTTGATTTTTCTCTTAGACGAACGCATATCTATAACGACATCTTGATACTTATAAAGGTCTCTTAATGGGAGCATTACTCGTTAAGAGTGATACTTTTTAAAATATGAAAAAAAAAAGAGAACAACATGTCAACATATCAAAGAAAACCGTCCTTTATTTTGAAGTTCTATTCCGAACGAAATGTCAATCGAAATGTTGATCATGACTTTGAGCATGACTTGACTGATGCATGTATTGGTCGCGATTGTCTATCAATCTATCAAACTTTAGCTGCCTTATGTCTGCGAAAGTCTGACGAATGTTCGCCTTCAAATGTTGCAACATTCGCCAGCAGCTCGCCAGCATAGATCTACGTTTCGATGTCACATGACCTTTAAATCGAACAATCGCAACGGCCTGAGTAATCGAATGAATAAACGATGAACATCCACAGAGTGATCTGCCATTTTCTAATGATCTTCAAATAATCAGCAAGCGTAAGTCGCTACATGACCGAACTACAAATTATGCCGAATATTTGCACACTTGAAAGCACATAAAATAGTTTTTTGTAGAATTTCAAAAAGTACCGTTTTTGATGGAATTCCTTTAATTGACGACAGTAATACTGTAATTTTAAGATTTCAAAGGATTTATTATATGCTTTATAATGAGATTAAAAAATTTCAAACGAAATTTAAAGGAAGAAAGACTTGAAGTTATGTCGGCTTGAAAGTCAATCTTCTTTCTCACGAAATTGGTTCAGTAATTCTCGAAACAGAGAAAATGGACCAGAAAATGAATATCGAAAGATGCCTATGAAACTTTCATGTCATTTCAATTATTTTTTCCGAGTTAAAGCAGTTGTAGTGACTTTTCTGACCGTTATTTTTAAAACGATATGAAAGTCCAAACTTTGCTTTTTATGCTAATGGGGAATAAATAGCTTTCAAGGTCAATATGGGTTTGAAACATGTTATGGCAATCTTTTGTCAATATTTTGCTAATTCTAAACGAGATCTTATAAGCTTCCATGGTCCTGAATGCAGTGGATGCCAAAAAAAGTGATGACCGCACAAACGTTCAAAAAAAAAAACAAATCTCAATATCACTTTCGATAATCAAAATATGATATTGCAAATGATAGTCGAAATCCCAAAGGTATTCCTAGAAGAACGGGTAGCGCATTTACTCGCCGCGAGACAAGTACAATGCGTTACAAACCGATGGATGCAATAGAAAGAATGAGATAAATTCAAGTTTAAATTGTTGGCCCCACCTCTCGCCATATTCTCCAGATCTAGTCCTCGCGACTATCCCTTATCTGCAACTTGTAAACGCATGTTACAGGAGACAAGCAAATGGTGTGGTCATCGGAGAAACAAAAGCGTATTTTGGGATTCTTTACAGATCTTCCGATAGAAAATGCATCGGAATGTTACAAAAGCGTTGGACTGATTGTACTCATCATCGTTGAATGAAACACCAATAATGAGCAATGTTTTCTGCTCACTTTTTCCCCGTACATATCGGCTGAAGAATTACTTGATGAGATCTCCGACGCGTTGCTTCAACAGTTTAATTGCACGCGCACATTTAATAAAATTTTAAATGATTGTCTTGTAAAATACTTTGGTTTGGCTTTGGTTTTTAGCGGTGAATCGTTTTTATTGCTTTGAAATATTGTTCAGCGGTTATGCCTGGAATTTCCCACGCAGGTGGGTAACATAACATTCACTGGCGCTTTAAATTTTAAATATTACAATTTTCGAATGTCAAAAGCAATCAAGACAGTAAAAGTGAAATTTCAATATATCTGCAAATAAATGATGTTTTAGATAGACGCTCTCGTTGTGCACTTGTGTTCAAGTGTTCTTATGAATGTGTGCCTTGCGTATTCATGCATATAAACATTTTAACTCTATTGTGCTATTATTAAAAAAGTTTCAAATGATATTGAAACATTTATTTATTTTCTATGCCTGCATACTCATCGAAACAAGAGGTAAGAACGAAGAAATGCAGCAAAAGTGCAACTTATCCCAAAAAAAAAAAAAATACTTGAAATAAACCCATCATAGTGAAGGGTAAAGAGTGAAATGAAAATGCAGAAATTTTCACCATATACTCACGAAACTTATGCCTAATAAAATAAATCTACTTGAAAACAATTCAATTCTTAGGAAAACTGGACTTCCGAAAAAGGTGGCAGAAAGCAGAAACACCAAAGAAAAATTTGTGATCCTCTACCTGCTGCTTATGCGATAAAACAAAGACGCCTTATAGCAAGCGATAAATTAGGTCAGATTTTTGGTTGGGAATATTTCTCATTTTTATACCCTACTCCACCTGTGACACAACAAAGGGTGCATTAAGTTGTGCCGATGCACACAACACTCAAAAAAGGCTTGAGATAGACACATTGTTGATTATACCGATTGATTCAGAATCACTTTTGGAATCGATCTGAGCTTGTCTGTCCATCTGAACGTCTTATCTTCCGCAGGTCGCAATTTTAGAGATATTAGGGGGCTTGCATGTATTCTAATCATTGCTTCAGTTGAAAAAGGCATCTATTGAGAACAATTGGTAGGCATGAGTCAAATTATTTTCCGTCATTTCCTATAAATTGTTTCCATCCTTCTGGCGACACGGTGTCGAAAGATTTTGGTTTGGCAGCGATCCAATCGTCAACCCATTTTTGCACTTCTTCAGCATTTCGAAACTGCATGCCAGTAAAGGAATAATGCATCAAGCGCAACAAGTGGTAATCAGGAGACGCTCTGTCTGATGAGCCCGTCATTTGCGACAGAACTTCTCCTTTGACCTGCAACAAGAAATTTTTGAGTCCACTTGCAACGTGTGGCCGGGCACACGTCATCATGCAAGTGAATGCGTTAACTGCTGTTGCTGGTCTTTCTGATGCAACAATACATCGCTCAATTTGTTCAACTGACGTCGGCAGATATCTGCAGTTACAGTTTCATTCGGTTTTAGCAGCTCGTAAGACATCACACCTTGCTCCTTGATCCCACCCTATGCGCAGCAATACTTTGTAATCATAAATATTGCGTTTCGGTGTCGATGAGGATGGCTGTCCTGAACTAATTCATGGCTCTTTTCACTTGTAATTCGCTCGAAAGCGTAAGCTAGATCTTTGTCTAATAATTGTCTTCCAAATTCTTTGGTCCTCCGTGCCGTTCCTTTTCCTGGAAAAAAAATTCGACAATTAGAATATGATGGATCAATATCACCATAAGCTTCTAAAAGTGTTTAATGGGCGACAGCAGATTTCTTCGAATCACACAACAAAAGCAAATGAATGACGAAAACGCACTTTTGAGCGTTCCATGATTAGCGTCTGCATACATTGAATTACTCAATAATACTAAATGGAAAACTGTTATGTTATGTAGAAAAAAGTGAAAATTATCGAATTTAACCGTTGTATTAATTGATAGTTCGCATTAGTTTATCATTCTGGCCGATAGATCTCGCTGATCAAAATACATACAAGCACCTATTTGTTTTGACTAAATTTGGTATAGTAATGTGTTTTGCCTTGAAATAGATTAATTTTTCTCAATTTTAAGCTTGTCTGTCCGTCTGTCCGTCTGTCCGTCTTGTTTTTAAATGACAGTCCGCAAATTTTCGAGATATTGTGATGAAATTTGGTAGACTGGCTTATTTTGACTCAAGGACAAACACTATTGAAGATGATTCAGATCGTCATCGTTATATGAATAACTGTAGTCTGATGTAGGCTATTTAATGGTGGATCGTGGGGTAAATTTTATTTTCCTTTCCAATCGAAAACATTTGTTAGACCAAGAATAGCAGCACTGTAAACTTGATGATTTTTTTCATCATCTTTTTAGAAGAATAGCATGTTTTTTAAACATTAAAAAATAAGATTATAAAATAGTTATAACAAATTTATAGACAATGAAGAACGTAATAAGAAGAAGTAATAACTAAAACAACAACGAAAACAGCATTCGCTTTGGCCGTTCATATGCAATACTCATTATTAAAATTAGCATATGAAAAGACTACAGTTTTATGTTCGTTTTTTACGTGGCTGTGGGTCGATTATAAATCAATCGTATTTTATAAACGCCTTTTTTTTCGAGTCACATCCGATTACGAAGCCGCTACAAGAAAACAAAGCAGGGATGTATGCATTGATTTCTTTTCTTTATTTCTTTGTTTCTTGAAGCCAGTTGGGGGGGAGGAGTTGGGCTTATAGGCCTATATCTCCATGAGCTTGAAAAGAGAATGATTGCAGTGGCAGGTCGACACGATTTCTTCGCTTGATTATGCAGGAAAGTTATGAGTCAGTTTATTATCTCAATTTTTGCGACTCTTAGACATCTTTGTGATGACAATCACCTCGTTTAAGTAGACTCAGATCAATAATACGTGTTTTTAAGGAGTCAATCAAGGCTATCGAAAGTTATATTCGTTTTATGCAACGTCCCGAAGGAACTTTCAGCGCACCCACCAAGTACAAGTATATTCTTGGTCAGCGTCAATTTTTGAATCGATTTAAGCTCGGTCCGTCTAGCCGTCTGTTTGTTGCAAACACTCTCCTAGCCGCACTGTAAATTGCTTTTTACGCTATTTATGATTCTTTCTTTTTCAATGAGATTTCTTGTTTATTCCTATATATATATATATATATATATAGCGATCATCCATAATCATAATAAATGTAAAACATTAATTAAAGCGAATACCAGTTCTTTCTTGCTTCATATATTACCTCATTCCAATTTCGACATATCACTGTATATGAGTTATTATACCGGACGAGTAACATATATACATATATATATAATAAAATTTATTTAATAGAATCATTTAAAATGGGCTTTAAATGATAGATTGTAGATTCTACATTAACCGATTCTATTCAATCGTACTTATGATATGGCCCTCGCAAGTTAGTCTTTAAATATGGTTTTTCTTAAGGCGGATAAAAAGAATTTTACTTTTATTTACTTTTAAAAATTCAAATAAGAAAATAACGTAGAGAATGAAAATTCCATAAATGAATATGAAAGGATAACAAAGGAGAGAAGAACATTTTATGAAAAATTATCTATGCAAATAAAAGCATACAATTACTTATAAGTTTTATAAAATTTAATCAAATTTCGCATTTCATGTATAAGTTGACAGAGAGAGAGAGAGAGAGAGAGAGACAAATTTCACATTCACATATATAAGCACACATTGTGCATACCTAAAATTATGATGCAAGTATATCAGCTTTAAACATTATATCAGACTTACTTACAATATAGGCGAGATTGAATAATGTAAGAATCATAAATATATTTAAGAATATATATTTAATATATATATTAAATTTTTGCAAGAAACAAATAAATGCCTTCTTTATCATCTAAATCGTACTAATAAGCACTCTAAATAAGCTTAAAATATTTTACATTCAAAAGCTCAATAACAAAAACAAAAAAGGATTGATAATAATTTAGGAAAAAAAACAATTAGATAGATCGGCATGATAGGGATGATGTTGCCCACTCAATCTAAAATTATTCGCAAAAAACGAAAATTACATGTTTGTGTATGCCATAGAAATCCGATTCAAAAAATGTATTCGATCGAAATTTGACCGAAAAAGTCGTAAGGCACTCAAGCTATTTCTGAAGCGATTGCGAACAGATGATAAAAAAAAAGCATTTGTGCTGATATCGTGGAAGCGTATTATTTGCCTCGCCCATCAGTGACAATGAATGCATCCTAAATTTTTCCTTCTCAATGCTCAGCATTTCTTAGAGAGTCTGATATGAAAATTGTGAAAATATTGTAATTACATGGCTGTACACACATAAGCAAAGACTTTTTTGAGATCAATTTAAATGAATTGAAATTTTTAAGCCATCTAACTATATAATGTTTTATAATAATTTAAACATAACGTGACATGCGAATATTTCTAATACACCTAACACGTATTTTACACGGATAAAAAAAAAAATTGTGGAAAAAATCATAAGCCTCTTATGGTAAATTTCGGGATATGTTCCACAACTTTAAAAAATCCCAATTATTTTCCTAGAAAAACGTCGAAAAGCGGTAATAATGAAATCCATACTTATAACCAAAAATAATTCGTTTTCACTATCAAATAAAGATTCAAATTAGGGTATAGCGAAAATTCAGTCCTTGAGTACAACATACAGAAATTTAGATTAAAATTAGAAATAAAAATCAATTTCCCAATTCTAACTAACGCATGCATGGACATAAATTGACTGACTTCTGATCAAAGTATTCTCTCGATTGTATTTTGTTGCTGTGTACATAAGTAACACGTAGTCAATTAGAATTAAAGAAAAAACCATTTTTTTTTTATTTTTTGTATTCGTGTGAAAAAGTGTGTTTGCTATTTCGTGCTATTTCGAAATCGCATAAAAAAAAAACACCGCGTAAAAAAAACACCGCGTAAAAAAAACACCGCGTAAAAAAAAACACCGCGTAAAAAAAACACCGCGTAAAAAAAAAAGACCGCGTAAAAAAAACACCGCGTAAAAAAACACCGCGTAAAAAAAGACTTGAGTATAATATTTGCGAAGTTATCGCTACCGCTTATGAACAGGGAACGATTACAAATGTTTCCAACGAGTATCATATTTATGCACTTCACTAGCTTTCCCGACGACATAAACATTTATGCTTGCGTTGACAGTTATTGTAAATAGCTTAAAGAAGTAACTGACAACTCTAACGCTAGTTAGGTACAATAGCATAAGCGATATTTGTAATCGTTATGAAGAGTGTCTTTCTTTCTTTTACTTTTTTTTTATTTTATTTTATTTTTTTTATTTTTATTTTTATTTTTTTTTTCCTTTTAACATTCTTCTCTGTTATATATTATTGTTGTCACAAACTGTCAAGTTCATGTATATGACAAAAATGTTCTCTTTATATTTAATTAGTTAAAATATTATCGTTGTTGTTGTTGTTGTTGTTGTTGTTGAGTTAGACCATGTCTGCGACAAATACATGCTGACATTGTTGAGGTTATTAACTGTGCATGAGTCATTATCTTTCACTGCTTTACCAACAACCAACCTTCTTAATTGTTCTGTTATATGTTGTTTTGTCGCTACATGATACCGCCTGCCATACGTAACGTAATCGTTTCTGTTATTCATTATTAATGTTACCCTAAAATAGAAAATTCATTTTGTCAGAAATCATATAAACAATAACAAGTTCGCATAGCCAGCAGACCGCGTCGAATGAGAAGATAAATTACCCTAAGCAAATAATTATAATACAATATCTGTGAAGATAGGAGGAATTAACTGCGAGTAATATACAAGAATTTTTTGTTGTTGTTGGGGGGGGGGGACAAAGAAAGTCCTGAATTTTGCCATACATTGACCTGTCAAATGCGGTATGGGTAAGCTTAACGACTGTGTTCAGATATGTGTGACCTAATTTTGTTGCTATTGAAACAATTAAACATATTATGTTTGGGGAATGATGAATTTTAAATACCCTACACCACTTCATCTAACTCATTTTCGTAATAATTCATGAAAAGTTTTACCTTAATTTCAAGTAAAGACATACTTCTCATGTTAGAGGTCAACGTCAGGCGTTATCGAACAATCTTAACTGCAAACTGAATTTACTCGTTAAACAAACATATTAATTGTAACTAACTATTGTATATATGTGAGGACTTACTTTTCCTGACAATTTCGAAATAATTGTTGGGACCAGAAATTAAAAGGTCGTTTACGAATCCCTTCGTATACGCTTACCATCAGGCAAAAAAATTCATAAGACAGTGAGAGATAATTGTGGTAGTGAACGACTTATAGAAATTTTATGATTTTCACGGTTGACAAAGAATAATACCGTGAAGTATGGAAAGTCCATTTCTTCAATTACGAAAAGCTCTAGAATTACATGAATTTTTAAAAGTGGAACAAGAGAAAAGAAAGTATTTTTTTTTTTTTTTTTTTGAAATCTCTTTACGAACCCTTGTAGAGATTTTGCTATTTCAGATAAGCAGAAGAGTTATTAAAATTGCAGGATCATGTGTCCTTTTGCGTATAAAACTTATTTAAAGTGTTTTTTTTTTTCTTTCTCTTCTCCTTATTAAATTGATAAACAAGTTTCAACTGTGCGATTGGTTAGTTTTCAATCAATTCTTATGTAACTTTCGCACATGTGAAAATGAGAATATAAATGAGAATGAGAGGAAACATGAACATGTTGTACATTTTATCATAGAACAAAATTTAATAAATAAACATAATACAAAGCTGGAAAGTATAAATGAACGAAGGTTATCTGAAAGTTTAACAAGCCATATTTTTATACATATATATACACATATATACATATACATATATATTACTTTGTTGTAAAAAATATTAAGCCTAATAACGCAGACTAGTCGATAACTAGTACAGTTATATATATGTCAGAAACATGATGTCGGTATATATGATTTTTATATATGAACACAAGAACCTTAGGACAAGAAGTCTTAATACTTTTTTGCGTGCAGACAGCATAACATAATATACACAATGTCACTGTAGTAGATGTTTCCTCTTATTTCCGTTAAATCTGAAGCGCTTTTCTTTTCTTTTCTTTTCTATTTTTTTTTTTTTTTTTTTTTTTTTTTTTTTTTTTTTTTTTTTTTTTTTTTTTTTTTTTTTTAAAA
>KK502403.1:1684236-1743317 GCA_000688735.1 Glossina austeni
TATAAATATATGTATATGTCAAAGTCAAGGTAGCAGTCGTCAATAAGTCAAATTTCCTAAATTACACGATAAATTGCGAATTTGCAATCGTTCATATATGACTACACGCTTTAACTAATTGTTGCTGAAATACATTACCATAAAATATGAAAATTTTCAACTAAATTCTTTGTTCCACATAAACATTAAATCATCCAATAAATAATTCATATTTTTGCTATACATATATATATATATATATATATATTCGAGAGGGAAAAAATTGCACACCCGCCTCATTTTCACTTCGAACCTAAATATCTATTAACTTAAAGCTCGGTCGCTCGGTTACATTGAGCTAAAGTAAGCACTGTTGGAACAACCTCGAATCGCTCGTTATAGCTAGCGTTGCGTGCGCGATTTCGAACAGATATAAAAGGTAACAAAAAAAATTATTCATTAATACGATATATTAGGTTGGGGAAAAAGAAATCCATTATTTTTTCGGTAGATGGCTGCACTGGTAGATTTCTCGTAAAGTAACGATCAAACAATTTCATATTTATGCTCGTTGGAAAGGTGACATTTCGCAGTAAAAAAAATTCTTTTGTTGTTTTTTGTTTGGTGCATTCAGTTGTGAGTTACAGCGTGTTAAAAATGGAAGTGAACAAAGAGAAAATTCGGTACATTTTACAGTTTTTCTTTGACAAAGGCGAAAATGCAAGCCAGGCGGCTAAAATTGTGAATGTTGTTTATGGTTGCGATACTGTAACAGCCAATTATGTGCAATTTTGGTTTCGTAGATTCCGTTCAGGAATTTTTGATGTTAAAGATGTCGTCGAAAATGTCGATAAAATCGGAGAAATGATCGAAGTTGACCGATGTTAGCAGTCGTAACATCGCCCAGGAGCTAAAAATCGACCTTAAAACAGTTTTAAACCATTTACACAAAGCTTGATTCAAAAAGAAGCAAAAGAAGAAGAAGAAATCATGGATTTCTTTTTCCCCAACCTAATATTTTACCTGCCTACCCTAGCCTAAATAATTGTTGACATTCGATTTTTCATTGAAAAAATAAGTTTTTATCCCATTCTTCCTTACTTGCGGTTCGAAGCTCTCCCAAACTCGTCAACACCGTGTTTCTGGCTCGTAATCGTTTTTCCAGCTCATGCATTGAGTCCTCACTGGGACTTAGATCTGGGCTTGAAGAAGGCCACACCATAACCACTATATCAACGTTCTCTAAATACTATGATCTTGCGTTGACGCTACGTATTCTTCAAGCAATTCTTCGGTATAGCATCGAGAAATCAATAGCCGTTTAATGGATGGTCGGTACTGGGCCCTGTGATGAAAATAAGTTCGGTGTTCGCATCCAGTAACATGACTCCCCATATGAGACATGTTCAGAGATACAGCATTGTGCGAAGCACTCACCGCGTCAGCGGCAGATTCCCCCCAGTCCGTCGTTATCATGAAGACACATCCTGCTTTGGTCAGAGAGCAGTGCTATCTTCCATTGATCCATTGTCCAATTCACATGTTCGCGAATGAAGCGAAGGCGAGCTGGGATCAATTTCGGTGAAATTGCTGGTCTACGTGTCGTCAAGCCTTCTTCGGTCTTGTCTTCTTCTAATCGTTCACCGACTAACTTTCACTGTTCTAACTGCCTGGAGCTGCTAACCGATTTGGACTGCATTTAACCAGTGGTTCCGTAGTGATGTTATGACAACTAAACGGGCATCATGGTGCGATATAGCACATTGTCCGGCCGAGTAGAGTCTTTTGATATCGCCGGTATACACATTGATTAGCATATCAGCTTAAATCTAATTGTCATGCCCCCTCGCTTTGGTTCTGTGCTGTTTCAAGTAACGTGGTCACTTGAGACGCTGCTTCCGGTATGGTATTAGATAAAAGAAACCTTTCAGACTGCGAGTTGGTATACAAATGCTATCGTTTCCATCAATCCTTATTTTTTTGATATATACGAAAATAATCGCTCGTTCCGTGTACCGCCTTTTCACCGATTTTGGGAATCTCCATTGTTCTAGTGCTACGATGCTGTAATGATTTTGAAGGTCAACTAAGCGTTATTCGGTTTTCAAAAGCAAACAGTGTTTACGTTCGTTCGTTTAAATTATATTTATATTCTAAGTTTAGTTTAATAAATATTTAGGTTCGAAGTGAAAATGTAACGGGTGTGCGTTTTTTTTTTTTTTTTTTTTTGCTCTGGAGTGTATATTATATTTTATGTTAATTTATATTTTCTGCTCTAGTGTGGGTTATCAAATGGGCGATTTTTTTCATTTTTTCCCCTTACTTGACAATTTTAGAGAAGATGAGAACAAATGCGCGTTGTGGGCATTCATTGTTTTAAGTTCGAGATGAGTAAACTTTCGTTGTTAAAATTTTTGTTTTTTTTTTTTGTTTTCTCTTTTTGGAGAAAACAATATAAAGCGATTATTGAATGAAAGAAAAAATTTAGAAAGAGTCATTGATTGATTGAGAGTTAGAAAAAAAACGATTTCAAGCGAAAAGATATTTTATAAAAAAAAAAAAAAAAAACGATTCGATTTTTGGATTTCGAGTGGAATATTAAATGAACGAGAGATATGAAAGGAAGAAGAAGAACTCTTTCAAATGTTGTAAAACGATGAGAACGCGAAAGAGAATTACGATGCGGCTCCAATTTTATCTATCGAAACATTTTGGTAGAAAGCACATTAAACGGACAAGAAATCTGGCAAGAATTTGAACTTGAACGAAAATCGTAAATCGGATGATAACTAGAAAAAGAGTATTACCTCCGTCTGCACACTCAACGTTGGACATACATGCGTAAGTTTTATTGCAAAATATTCTTCATATCCTATGCATATATATAATCCTTAGGAAACCACCCAAGTTTCCTGATGATCATGACCTTTTCATTTTAATGAGCCTTTGATATGCTATACTACAACATTTTGGTATATTAACTTTGTAGATGCAGATGTACATACTACCACGAAGGATTTGAGATAGACTTAACTGTTTATTCCACCAATTGATTCAGAAAGTGACGCTCAGCTTAGATGTCCGTCTTATTTTCTTGTGGTCAACTTACCGGCCATATTTTGCCACAAGGACGAACGTTATTGAAAATGATTCAGACCAGACCGCCTTTACGACCACTTCCCATATAACACTTCACTTTAAAAACTCATCATATGAATCACTAGGAGCTACGTAGCGCATTTAATTGGGGGACCGTGGCCCACTATAGTGTTTTTACTTGTCTTTATATTATATTAAATTGTTATGTTAATTTAAACTGTTTTCGTTTGCAGAGTTTACAATTTAGTTTAAATTTTCCTAAAAGGCTTCGAAGATCCATCCAGAAAAATTACATTTCATGCCCCCTTCAGGAAGGATTTTAAAGACTAACTGATAACTAGCTGCGTCCAAAAGTCCCGTAAATATTCTTTTATACTCTTTCAATATATTATGTCGTTAAGGGTTGCTCTTATGAAACGGCGAAAAATGGTCAACCATACGCTTAAGCGATTTAACCGACCCAAAGCATTATAAATTCTTTTATTATGGCTTGTTTTAGAAGTAAATGCATAAAGTAATGTAAACCTTATTTGGCTTAGTTTGCCGATGTTCTCTCCACCTACTGCTTTTGTTTGTATATATGTGTTTAACTCTACTGTATCAGGTATGTACATATGAAACCGCAATATTTGCATAGAAAATACAAGATTATTTTATGCATATGCTATTCGCCAGCTATATACTTCTCTGAGGATTTGTGTGCTTTTATGGCCAGTTTTGTACATTTTCGTAGAGAGTTCAGCGCCGTGTAGCATGTGCATGTCCCGTCGACGCAAATAGCTGATAATCGAAAGTAAATGAGCTGCAGGGGCCCGCACTTCCCACTTAAGTGCTCATAAGGCATCGTAGATCGATACAAGGACTTATGCCACGTGTTACCTTTTTTAGTGTCTCGCTAGTTTTTAGAACAGCGAATGATTAAATTCAATAAATTGTTGTTAGTAACTTTTGATGTTAACTATTTCGCCAGGCTTTAACATTTAACACATTCCTGCCCAAGGGATTCAATCTCGTACTCCTGCCCAAGCGATTCAATCTCGCACTTCTGCCAAAGCGGTTCAATCTCGCACTTCTGCCAAAGCGGTTCAATCTCGCACTCTATACGAATGATATATTTAGGTTTACACAAACACACATTCACGCCAGAGATTCTTAGAATACGACGCAAAAAGAAATATTGTCGGCGAAAAATTTTTATTTGGTCCGCAACTCGATCAATTCGTTGCTAGAAAAAGTATTTTTTATGTTGCACTATGTGTTGGTATAAAGACCAACACAAGATCGTTGCCAAATACTTAGGCCACAAAAAGGAAAGACATCTTCAGTACTTAAAAAAATCATTTTAACCATCTCTCACCACCGATTAAATGCTTAAATTTCTTTTCAAGGACCCAGACTCCATCTAACAGCTTCCACTTACGGTCTCAACAATTTATAGTTATTTTATTGTTGAACACTGCAAACGCTACACAACGGTATGTTGTATGAAAATTTACTGTTTTGTAGGCGTTGAATGGTTTCGTTTCTTTTTTTTTTTTTCTCTCTTTGTCTTTGCCTTTGTTTTTGTCCGGAATATCAAAATGACTAACATTTTGCCTGATTGTCAAATTTATGTAATATGTAAATTACTTATGTATTTTATATGAAAATTGAGAATGGGACATGTTTTAATATATATTGACATACGTAAATTCAAATTCATCAACTAACGTGTGATGATGAAATATTAAAGCGTATGATTAATGCTTGAATGATTTATCTAATGTTTCTCACGTGTTATAAGCTAATAATAAATTACATTTCAATTATTTTGAAATAATCCGCAACAAATTTTTCATTGAATGTTTTCAGGCGCAACAGACAATTTGAAGTGTTTAAGTGATAAACAAGCGCAGTCCATCAGCCAATGTAAACGAAGAAATTAAAAAGCACTTTTATGCATTTTTCATAAATGATTTTCAAAAATTTTTAGGAAAAATAAAGAGAAGACAAGAAAGATTTTGTGTTCCACTGTGGCCCGTATACCGTACATTATATATATCGTGTGTATAATATTTTAAATCTCATTTGATAGCACATTTTGCCTAATCACACAAACTTAATCCTTATTTATCTACTCCCCTTCATTCATTTACGATTAGGTTTTTTTTTTTTTTTATTTCAAGACAACTACTAGTGTATTGTTGAGTTGAAGGGACAGCCTTGGACCAAGTTTGAAGCTTCAAAGGTTGTGCAAACTAAAGCCCTCACGTAGTTAATTTAATTTTTTTTTTTTTTGGGGGGGGNTATTCGTTCAGCTGAATTAAGCAACACTTTGAAGATTAAAAGCTTCAACTATGACATCCAATTACTATTTAAATTATGGTAGAGTTCGCAAGATTGCATTCTTCAAATAGTTTTAAATCTATTCTGAGTTTTCTGAGTTAAGCGTCGTTCTAAGGAATTTATTGAACCGTACATCGAACTTATTGAAGCTATTCATAGGTATTGGTTAAGATTTGCATTATATGGTTTGGGTTAAGATCCCCAACTAATGCTATCTCTCTCTTATAGTCAAATTTAACTCATTAATTGGCCGTCTCCTCTGAAAGCGCGCACTTGATATAATGTATCGTTTTTTTTATTAAACTGTTGATTGGTGAAGTAAATTCTCAAGTTTTACTTAACGAATTGAACTCACGGACGGCATTCCATTTCCATTTTCCAAAGGTTTACTTGACCCAAGAAAAAAGAAAAACTTTTGTAATCAAATCTTTTGTCTAGAGGTTGTTTTGAGATCGCAGTCTTGCTTTCAACGGCCTTATGAACGGACAGACACACCTACGCAGCTTGCTACTCACTATATTTCAAAATTTTAGGTCATATTGAAAATTCTGCTCGGTATTTTGTGCGGGATGGTGTCAATGCCTATACATCGGACAATCGGACTCACCTGATTGTCCCAAACGAACATGGGCTTAAAAGATGACATTTGAGTTTACATTTTTTGTGAAGATAGTTTTCTATCTGAAGAAATACGCTATGTAATGCTTTTCTACTATAAAAAAGGTAAAGTATGCAAAAAGATGTTGAAAATTTTGTGAATTGTACGGTGAGAGCAATGTGAGTGAACGAAGGAATCAGGTGTGGTCTGCTCGTTCCCGTTCAGCAAAATTTTAATGTCAAAGATGCACCTGACGATCTGGTTGGCCAGTCACCAACCAAAGTCAATGCAATTTCGCAACTGGTGAAGCAAGACCGGCATGCAAACTGTCAGGAAACAGCGGAGGCACTAAACATCACACCGCCACACGACAGTTTGGAATCATTTGAAAAGAATAGGCAGCAGACAACTTTTATATCATCCACTATATATACTTTTGAGCGTCTCCCATGCATACCTGCATGTACTACAAAGATATGAATATTCGAATAAATTGCCTTTGGTGAGTATAATAGTAGGAAAGTTATATTCAAGTGAACAGGAGAGAAGAGAATTTGTCCCATTTGGAGCTAGCCTTAAATGTATTTCGAAAACAGATATTTTTTAGCTGCAGAAAGACTTAAGAAACTTAATATACTACCTGTGCGATAGGTAGAATAATCTACTACGAGAGAGATTCTGGTGAAAAGAAATATCAATTACAAGGCCATGAAGTTGAATGTTGAAGTTGAGATATGAAAAGAACGATTATATATACGTTGCTGGGAACATTTTAATACCAACCACTAGCTTCTATTAAAGCGAGAAAATCTTTATTAAATCATGATTTTTATTGCATTTTTTTTTCTTTATAAAAAAAAAGGCTAGTACATGACTATATCTTCTTCTATCTCTTCTCTAACTATCCTCTCTGATTTACTGCCTACAAGTATAGAGAATCTTCTCTAGTTGATTATCCAAAAAAAAAAAAAATGAAAAAAAAAAAAAAAAGATAGAAAGAAGACAAGAAGAAGAAATCGGTTTAACTAATGGTACAAAAGGTAGAACTTATCGCTCGAACTCATGTTTCAATTCACTTGATTTTTGAAGTAACTAAACGAGAGAATAATAAGAAAATCTCTTAAATATTATTGTAAAATATTCCAGTAAAAAAATGCTTATCTACTACTTAGTATGCTCATAATATCTTCAGGTGTTTTTACTAAAAACTTAGAACACACACAGGTGAGACTTCAGTAGCCCAATTACTTTGCTATTGCTTTAAATGAAAACTTTTCAAAGTTTTCTTTTGATTCTTTCCAAAGATTTCGTATACAATGCTTGGGAAAATCCAATTAATCGGGATACACATAAAGGTTGCCTGAAAGGAACAAACACATTATGAAACGATGGGGAAAAGTGAATTGAGCAAACAACCCAATCTTTCTTACTGTCAACGCAAAATGTTACTTTCATAAATAAATTACCATTCACATAAAGGAATAAAGAATAAAGACTTGTTTTCTTCCTTTTTTGCTGCTTTTTTACCCGCATAAAAAAACTTTTATGATATCTTAACGCCTTAAGGTATGCTGTAAATAAAACAAAAAATAATAAATAAATAAATAAATAAATTTTATACGTTTTTCTTTTCATTTGAAAATACTGGAGAAAATCCAGATTTTGTTCTCCTTTATTTATATTATAGACACATTTACATATATAAAAAATATAGAATATTAAAGTAAAATAAAAACAAATAAGAAATAAACTTTAAAGCCTTATTGACTTTATGTTACATTTTTGAAAGGACAAATAACGTGCCGATGTAAAATAAAAACGAAAAAAATTCTAAACTTAAAAGTCTGGCCCACTATCTCTTTTCTTGTTCAAACAATCAATTGTCTAAGACTTGAAATACATATTCAGAATACAATTTGAAAATATCCATCTGAGTGGGATCGAGTAGGCAAAGGATCTCGACAAAACAACTCAATGGTCGTGGATTCGAACCTCAAGTGCGGTAGAGTTTTCAATGAAGCCGATAGCCTTAGATGCGAGTACTTCAAGAATCCACTCTGAGGATTTGTCCCTCTGACTCATTTATAATAACAATTATAATAAATTTTCAAGTTTTTGTAATTTGCCCGCATCTCGCAAAAAAACAAAATCGCAACTATCTCGAAAGAAAAGAATGATGCAAGAGTTTTCTTTTGTAAAACATGATCTGAATAGATCTACTGTCTCTATACAGATGGCGCAACAAATCAGATCATATAATGTCTGTGTCTGATTAAGAAACCTAATCTACTTTACTTATTTTAATTTTTTTAATTTCAATTTTTCAATACAATTTCTCCAGTAGGGTAAATAAAATTTAACATAGTGTAGCGCCACGAAATATTCCAAAATCAATTTCGTATATGATTCTTCTCTGATAAGCTTTAATGCAGCCTTTTTCACTTCTCTAAATATTATATATGCAGCAAGCGATGTAAATAATGTCGAACTACTACAGACACCAACAGACATAGGCACCAGAGGGCAAGCATTACAATATTTTGTTCTTAAATTTGTCATATATTTTCGATACATACCCTGCTTGGCAATCGTCTATAACACTGGCAACTGAGCTTGCATGAGAAGGAGTTTGGATTCTCGAGAGAATTGAATCATAATATTAAAGCGGACGTGACCAGAAGTATGTGATATATAAGTAGAAGTCCCAAGAATTGTAGATAAAACGTTCGTTAACCTAGAAAATGACAATTCAATGGTACGAACTTTAATCGAAGGATTATATAGATCTGGCAGATGTTCGGGTATTCGGTTACAGGAATGCTTGCACTTTTTTAATACCCAATATTAGTTTGCGTATAACATTTAATAATTTCAGAGATCTAATCTCTTTATATATGGCATTTTATATGTCGACATACCAACGCATGTTTTATATTATGATGTATTTTGCAGGTGACATATAAACAATAGATGACGTTATCCTAAAACCTTACAGGTGCCTATAAAAATGACATGATATATACATAGAGGCGTTATAATCGTGATTCGTTAGTATATAGAGCTCTTCCGCTTAAAAAAAATAATATCAGTCTCGGCTTGCAACCACCCCCTCGGCTTTACCTACGACAAAGGATGGTATTGGATTTGTTACGTCTTCGAAACGAACAGAAACATTTTATTATAATAAACTCTCACTTCCCAAATTAATAAACCAAAAGCAGATACAAGTCATAAATTTATTTACTACGATAAGCGATCGAAGTTGGATTTTTCAGCGAATTGTCTCAGGCACCCGTTTAAATTCGTTAAGTTACACAAACAATTTCAAGCATCTCTCCTCTCCTAGGCTGTAGGTAGACATTTATATAAATGTACGCGTGTGTATGTGTATCTTTGTATATATATTTATACAGCCTTCAATGTAAACAGTAAACGTCTTATTATTGTCTAAAGTACTATACGGGCAGGTAAATGCAAACGTACACAAACACTTGGTAAGCTCACTATTAAAAAGAGCATTTAAAATTTCTTCATGGGAATGTTCATAAGTTTTCTGGCCCGAGATGATTACTAAATATTTTTGTTCATTTTAGATTCTGTATACGAGAGAAATGGTTACCGTAGATCGTACGAAAGTGGATTGCTCTGCGCGTGAATATGAATTCATCAGCTTGCTCACCACTACTTGAAGCTTCTCGGAGCTCTTTCATTACAAGCGCTCTTATAAATAAAAACGCGAAATATCACGATTGCGTGCACTTATCAAAAGAAATCTTCATTCATGAAGTTCTTAAGATCAAATAAAGCCCTAAAATTGCTCGTTCAGGTCAAGGTGCTTCGCAAAGGCGTTAAGGCAATTTTGGAACGCTGTACATGCTTGATTTAAGTTGCTCATCAATCCCTATAGTCTAGAGTGTATGTACCCACTGAAGATATGATTTGATTTTGAGGCATCCTCAAAGACGACTTGGAATTGTCGTGGAACTATGTTGCACTTAATGATATGTTGACTTCTCTAGATCAAAGTGCTTAAGATTAAATAAATTTTTGCACAAAATATTCTAAAGACATGTACACAGCGTACTTTCTTCAAGCATTGAATTCATCGAAGCGGAAAACGTAAATTTTGCTATTCAAGCCAGAAGATCTAATATTATCGACAGCAAAGACTAAAGACGATCCCATTTGGGGGGGAATTACTAGAAAGCAGAACCGCAGAAGCAATTGTCGCAATTGAATTAGAGGCAGACTTGAATGCAGAACAACTATACAGTGATAAACTGTTTTTTTATAGACTTAGCTTAGCGATACAAAAAATCAAAGAACTTAAAGATTATTGAACTTCGTTTGTTTGCATTGCAAAATCTTTTGAAAAACAGCAACATTTTTAAACGTAAGCAACGATAGCAACAGATTGTACAAAAATATTTCGTACTTTCATTTAAAACTTAAAACTTTCTATGATCTATACAAGAGCTAAGTTTAAAGTTCCTAATGAAGTTAGTTATAGAGTTCTTTCAAAAAGCTAACATCAAAAACTGAGATTTATATATAACGGCGTTTATTTGCTCTTTCAAAAACTAGCTATTAATTTGCACAGCAAATTGCTGATATGGTTACCAAGAATCCAAGAATGCCCGCAAAATATAAGCGTAAAGCTTCTTAGCATTTCTTTACAACTCATTGTTCTACATTAACTTGCAACCACAGCCGTCTACATATAGACATTCTTATAAAGCAAACAAGATTTTTTCAATTGAAATAGGATTTCTTTTGAAAATATTTTCTGGTGTAACGTAGATGGGCTTAAAAGTGCACACATTGCTTTAAATGAAACGAATGCAAAGTGGTTGACTTGAACATATTAGTATAACCTGAACTTGACAGGACGGAGGATACGTAATATAAAAAAAGAAATAGAAAAAGGGAGATGCTAAAGCAAATTAACAAGTTCTTTGAAGACTTGGTACACTTTAAAATCATTTCTCCTTAGCTTTAAATTTAATTTGAAAACATGAGGATGTTAATTTTTTAGCATGACTGAACAACATTATCAGTCATCAACAGATACATGGTGATGATAAAAATCATAAGACATATAGCAGAGAATATTAAAATGTCGTTTCATTTTCTCCTTTTTATACCCATCACCGACGGATGTATTTTGCTTTTTTCAAAACGTTTGCAACGGCCACGAAGGACGCTTCGGACACTGCACAAAATATATATATATATATATATTCTTGAGTTAACATCAAATTCTGAATCGATTAAAGCATGTCCTTCTGTCCATCTGCATTTGGCAAAAGGATTTGAAAATGGCTTAACCAGGTCAAACACCCACATATCGTCATCTACAATCAAAACTGAGAACGCGGTTTTGCTTTCCGTGTCTTTTGCTTGTTACTCATAACATGCAACACATGCACCACATACAAAATTTGCGCTTCCTTTCCGAAAAAATTGGAAAAAATCAGCCGCGCTCAACCACTATTAGGGAGTATGGAAATTGAGTTCTTTAGTCATTTTCAGGATGACGGTGAAGAGAGAGATTCGGTCATAATCGTATGGCATTTTCTTACTTGTTTTTTTTTTGTTGTTGTTGTTGTTCAATTGTGCGTATTTAAATGATTGAGGGTAAGCAGTTTTATACACTCATACCACATATTGTAGAATACAAGAAATGTTTCATTTATTAAATCGCAATTCACTAAAATATATAAAGCATATTACACAGAACTATACACTTCAGTATTCGGTAACAATCGTCCAAGTCCCGTAAGAGTTTGTTGTTACTCAAGCACTATCAATAAATTACCTCATCTCGGATTTGTATTAAGGCTATTGCTGCCCACTTGATTTCCAGCTCACTGGTTTCAATTTAGTTTTTCTGCATGCATCAAGGCATTTAATTCCATATAGTTCCAAGATTAACAGCTAAATAGTAATTGGTTTGCTTTACCGTACCATGATGAAACCAACAACGCTTAAGCTTTTAGATTTTTTAAGGTTTGCGATGTTATTCTTAAAAACATTTGAGAATGTTTCATTTCATAAATGAAAATTCATTAATTCATCAATCACAAATCGCCCCTGATATGTATTATAGTTCAGAAAAATTTGATTTTCCATTAAAAAAAAAAAAAAATAAAAAATAAAAAATAAAAAATAAAAAAAAATATTCTTTTTTAACAAAAGCCTGAAAGACGTTTCTAAATGAATTTATGTTCGCTTACTTACGATGGTTTTTTTTTTTTTTTTTTTTTTATATACCCAAGAAAAACTGTACTATACTGCGAACAGATAATTAATGATTATTTTCAAGAAATATAAACATATTTATTTAATTAATGAAAAGGAAATTTAAAACCAAATGGTATTATAACAACATTTATAGGAAATATTAAGCACGAAAAAAAAAATACATAAAATAAATAAATTGTAGCGTACAACTCAACTGCGGTAAGATTGGATTGATGCAACTCAACATAACAAAATAATTATAATAAAATAAATAAATAGCAAAATACAAAAGTAAAGCACTTAACATAGTTTTCCATGTTTAATTTAGTCGATAATTTGTGAACACGGTTACATAAAGTTTAGTCATGTGTTAAGAGTTTATAATGAGCTAGTTTGCAAATACATATGAAATTGTGTTTTAATTAAGATAACATTCGAGTACATAAGCAATAGTGACGTTAGTTAAAGCGTTAAAGTAAATACAAAATATGAAAAGTATTTTCTCTTAAAATATTATAAAAACAAAGAATTGAAAATGAAAAAACTTTCTATATATTATATAAAAACACTTTTTTATTCGATTTTTTATTCAATATTTTCAGTCACTTCGATTCATTTTGTGTTACCTAAAGAAAAATCAATATTCACAGAAAATGTTTAATTGAGAAAAAAAGTAAACGCAAAGGCATGTCCTTAAGTTTTAGTCGAATTTTTTATACTCACTCTTAGTGCTAGGTTTCGATGTAAGCGAAAGTGAGTCCTCAATACGTTATGACTTTCAATATATAGAGATCTTGGTTATTGTACGAAAACATAACGTTGACAAAAAAAATGTAAAGGTCATAGCGAGTTGATATGACAGCCAGATGCGTAGGCAATAAAGTTAGCCTAAGATGAACTATGATATGCTTTAATAAAACTGAGACACAGAGGTGATTTGATAAATTATTTTTGCTATATTGTGAATTGCATTATTCGAGGTCAAGCGTGAAAGACTCTGGATGGACTCTAGGCAGATTTAGAAAAAACTAAGACGAAACTAAAATTAATTAAACATTTAATTATTACGAATTTACTTTGTCAACCATTCAAGAGGACATCCTTCATTGTTTAAGCATTCTATCTGAGTAAATCGAATGGGATAGTGTTCGGGATAACCGTCACTGTTCAAATGCTTGATCCCGGAATTTGATGTTCCGTTAAGATGTCTAGATAAGTGCTTTTGTTATTTAGCATTCGAGAGTCACTCATTGAAACCTTTTCCATAGTTCCGTTGAAACTCACTTTCCCTTGCCCACGAAAAAAAGAGTTATTACTATCTGCCCGTAATTTATTCCTGATTATCTCTATTCACTACATTGACGATTTTTACATGGATTCGCTTCCTCTTTTTCTTCTAGAATTCAGAACAAAGCACACGGGGACAGATGATTCACTGTGCTGAGGAGAAAAAATTCATACAAACTTCATATAAGAGGCCTAGATATTAATGATTGCCTGAGATGACATTCTATCATACATGCATAACGATCGGCTTACATTCTTTAGATGAACTCTCCGCCTTGGCACAATTCGTTCCTTTCATCCGCAAGTACATTTTTTCGAATAGATTACACAAAGTTCACTTTCCAACGCACTGCGTATATGTCACAAATATTGCGGAAGATAGACGGACTGACAACTATATGTATTCTTCATAGGAATTTTATGCTTGAGGTTGCAAACATTTGACAAATTTTATATACCATTCCGCGTGCGTATAAAAAGTTTTTGTAAACCAATGGCTATTATTGTTAAAATTTTCCAAAGTCTAAAAAATATTGAGCTTGAAAGCATTGGTTAGTGAAGCATTTTAACTTTGGAAAGGTTTGAAATTTTTTAGTTGACATGACGAAAAAGTTTTTTACAGTCAACTCTATATAATCGACAGTCAAAGGTGAATAGAAGCGAAAAAAGTGTTATTAAATAAACATATTGAATGAAAACCGCAATTGTATTGAAATTTTAATTGATTTATTCTTGTATGTCAATCTGGAATAATAGTTGATTTCGTCACTTTTTTCATGTTATCATTTCATTCAAATTTTAAATTCATTAATAACGATGGTAAGGTTTCATCGACCGCCAACACTACTTTCAAAACGTTTTACAGGTTTCTTTAAATAGCAGACGCCAATATAAAGTTACATACGTATAACACGTTCCCATTGAAATAAAGCACATTTCTGTGTACTTCCAGAACACACACATACTTTCCATCAACTCACAGACTCATTACACGTTTTTCGTATTTATGCTTTTTAGGGATATATGGGCGCAGCCTGTTCTGAGGTCAACTGGATATGAAACACAATTTTCAGATCATAATAATAATTTCGATAAGAGAAGAAGGGACAGTCGTACACTTCTTTAAAGTGATCGCAATTCAAACGCAAATCTAAAACCAATTTCTATGCACTGTAAGCGACACAAAAGTTAAACGTTGCTTCTGAACTAAGTATAAAAACTATGTTTGCATATTCCATTAGATTGTTTGCATATGAAAATTTTGAGACATATTTCAAAACACCTATGAAAGTATTGAAATCTTAATGAGATCGACAGAAGAAAATTTCAACAGAGGCCAGTAAACCGAACCAATACGAACGTTATATTCTAAAGTTAGATGCGAATCTTGGATAAAAACAAATCTTTCATAACCGCTCTCCTCATCTCAAGATAAAAGAAAAACAAAAAATTACGAACAAATCAGAAAATTACGTTCAGCTCTGATCGAACCTTTCACACTCAAAAATAAAAAGAAATCTTGCGCTGTGCGCTATCACGTATTGTGGCAGATAAAAAGGAAGGAAATTCAAATTATAATATTGACACGCCTTCTGCTTTGTGTTATTGACTCAAACGCTTCCTGAACGCTTTCTGAAAATGATATAAAAATATGAGTACGAACGATGTGAAGTTATAAGTGCTCACCGATTTCTTTTCGTCAAACATAGTCGTAGACTTCTATTGCAAGAAAATGGAAAAAACAATTAGCCACACCCATAGTACCGTCCAAAAATATTAAGCCAATCGTATGGCACAAGCATCTCAGGCTAGAAATAAAGCAAAACGTTTTTCAAAATTCAAGCTTTAAGCGCTTTTTTCGAAACTTTAAAGTTCAAGGTTACCGACTGGAGATTCTAGATTCAGTAAAGAAAGCACAGAAATACCGAAACCCCACCGATTCGTAATCCCCACTATACACGACTTAGAGGGTAAGAACTGTCTCAACTTTAGCTATCTAAATATAAGCCGATGACGAATTATTTCCGAATTAGTTGCTAAGGGGACTTTTTCTTTTAAGAAATGGTACAGAGGCTACGTAAGACAACTGCGAACGGTCAGTCTGTTGATAAAGGTGTTAAGAGGTAGTGGGTTGTAAGAGCATAGTATACACAGGGTTTCTAGTATAAATCTATAAGAAGGTATAGGCTTTTTGGGATCGTGTGGAAGACTCAAAAAGCAATGAAACAAAAGTAGGGAAACAAATTAGAACGAATGGGGGCTTAGCACCTCAAGAAGAATAGCTCTACGTAGAATTGTTGCGTGCAATTCTTTACCCTTCACAAAATGTCTGCATCGAGGAGTTCTTTTCCCTGGCTGCTGAGTACATCCCTTTGCGTAGCATCGCGATGATTGTAGTAATTCTAAGGATAGCGGAAAAATAACTATTGATATGTGAATAGGACTTGATCTTGCCCAGAGGGGATTAAATAGTCATACACTTTACGTCGATCTGATACTCAAAGAGTAGTAAATTATTTGGATTGTTCCACTCACTGGAGGCGCCAGTTTAGGTTGTGTCAACAAGCACTCTGGAGTAGATTCTAGGGGCGAGTATCCAAATAAAACCCAAAGAGACTTTTATGCAAGCTTTCCCTATGCCTAGGGCATCTGATTTTAATCCACTTGCTCTGAAACTTTAATTGCAGTCGCAAAACAAGATTCCCTAGTGTCAGTTGATTCGTTCTTCCAATTGATTTCGATTTTTTTTTACCACAATTTTTTAACGCAATTGAATGAAGTCTTACCAGATTTTGGGGTCAAATTTTGCGGAAGTTTTCGATATATTGGTCTAAATGAAAAATTATAAGCTGCAGCAGTACCAAAAATTGCTTTTACTTTACTCTCTAGCTTCCATTTTTAAGTAAACAATTTTTATGTGCTTTAAAACCGGTAAGTCGTACACCATGATTGCCAATAAATTGTTGTTAATAAATTTTTTAAATTTCCCTTAAAATTTATTTATTTTTCCTAAAGTTATTTATATTGAAAAAAATGGATCTATTGCGAGTGCGCATAAGCCGATATTACTCTCTAATTGAAATTAGAAACTATTAGAAAAAATCCTATTCAGTGGCAATAACGTCAGTGAAAACATCCACATTCACCAGCGATATACCTATAAACCGGAGTTAATTAGAAACCGTTATAGTCAGCCTAAGTTTTATGAATTTTATGAGCAGTACTAGTAGCTCGATGAGAGGTCGATGTAGTTAATTCTTAAGTCCGTCTAGGACGTAGTGTTTTGCCCAAGTCTAAAAAAAATTAATAAAATGATTGCCAATTGATTGGCATAATCAAAAGTGGCGATGTATCAACTAATCTGGGTTTGTTGTAGGTGTTGCAGACGTCACAAGTTGAAAAAAACAATACAAAATAATTCTATTCTAAGGAACGTTAAAAGTGATCAGAAATACATAATTTCATTAGAGCGTCAAAAGTTCATCATCACCCAAATCGTATAGACCCTTAGTGGTCGCAGATTCAAATCTCAATTGTATTGAATCGTACTTGGCCGCAGCTATAGCGATTGGTTCAGTCAGTAACGGCATAAAACTTACCGATTCCAGACAGATCCACTATCCATAATTCCTTGTTCTTTTTCCCCACTTCTTTCTGGCCATCACCGTGTAATTCCGATGAGTAGAATCATCCCCTAAATCATTGGTCATATTATTATTAAGTTCTTGCATGTATTTTGATCATTTTTTGCACTTGATAAGGACTTTTGTTGAGAAAAATCGCTATAATATATAAAATCAAAATATTTTCGAATATTTTCAATGACTTTTTTCCCATCTTTCTGGCAACATGCCAAACGCATACCGTGTCGCAAGAACGATATTGGTTTGTCAGCGATCCAATTGTCGACCCATTTTCACTTCGAAACCACATGCCAGCCAAGCCATGCTGCATCGATCTGAACAAGGAGTAACCAGAAGGCTCCACGTCTGGTGAGTACGCTGGGTGCGGTAGAACTTTTCACTCGAGCTGCAACAGTGTATTGGCAACTTTTACAACGTCTCTTAACCGCAATTGCTGGTCTTTTTTATGCAACAACACGTCATTCAATTTGTTCAACTGACGTCGGCAGACATCTGCAGTAACTGTTTCATTCGGCTTTAGCAGCCCGTAATGCACTATACTTTGCTGATTCCACCATATGCACGGCAAAGCTTTGTGCCCATGAATATTCCACTTTGGGGTCGATGGGGATGGCTTTCCTGGACCAAGCCATAAATTTTTGCGCTTCGAATTGTCGTAGTAGACTCACATTTCATCGCCAGCCACAATACGCCACAGAAGTCTCTTCTTTTTTTTTTCCTGCAACCAATGAAACCGCGACTTTGAAACGGTTCGAAATGGAATTTTCAGTCAATTCAGTCACGTAGCTACTACTTGATCAACTGCTAAGTTGTTCGAAAGTTGTTTGTGAGTTTGAGTTGGGTTTTCGTTGAGTAAGTCTGGCAATCCATTCCGGTCCTCCAGGCCGTTCTTTGTCATGAATATCAAAACAAGGCCTTTTAAACTGTTGCAATCAAAACCGACAATTGGGATATGATGGAGCAGCATTACCGTAAGCTTCTACAAGGATTTAATGGGCTTCGACAACGGATTTCTTCAAATCAAACAACAAAAGCGATGAATGTTGAAAATGTAATTTTGGGCGCTCCATGGTTACCAACTGTACACACTGGATAACTCCATGATGCTACCCGGAAAATTGTCAAAAGTCAAAAGCACTTTGCATTACTTAATCAATTTTACCAATAGATAGCGTTGATCGAAATACATGCAAGCATCTATTAAAAAAAAAAAACCAAACCAAACGTCTGTGATAAAGTTATTCCGTGAAATTTTTGTTCACTTCAATTATTTCGTAAATGTTGCAAGTGAAATAACGAAATTATTACACTTCCAGGATTCGCTAATAATTGGTAACAAGTACAAAATTATATACGTTTTCCTAATGTTTATGTTAAAAGAGAAATGTGGAAAATTGAAAAGAGAAAACCGCTACACTTTTCAAGTGGTTAATGAAAATATTCAAATATTATTAGTTTTCCCCAAAGTTATTTTGTGCTGTATCGATAGCGTGGTTGTGTGGTTTCAAGTAGTTTAGTTTTAGATATTTCACTAAATATTTCATTTGTGGTAACCAGAAAAATTTTACATTTTCCGCACATTTGATGTCACAAATTTGATATCAATTGGCAGGGAGAGGATTTCCTGTAAATTTCCTGAGGACTAGAATTATCCGAGATATGTGCGTTTCAATTTCCTTTTCGCCTATAATGAGAACTTCAAAAATTCTGTCCCTTCTTCAAGGGTGTGTTTGGAAGCATAGTTATTTCATATTTGGATTAAAAATACTAATCGCGACACATATCGATTGAGAAAATATATGTATTTCGCTAGTATGAGAACTATCACCAACGTTTAGTTCTTCTTACAGGTTAAGGATATTACCAGCATCCAAGTGAAAATTAATTAATTTCATGGTTCGTAGTACTTTGTAAAAAGGACACCTGAGGCATTATTCGTTCAACGGCGGCAAAGGATGTTAGCTGTCAGCCTTTTAACCATTTAATATCGTTAAATTTTTTCCCATGTACTGCGGATATAAACTAAGCTACAGCAGGGGTTTTGGACATATTCTCGCCAACACTCTGCGATGACCCCTGTAAAATGGACGTAAAACTATTGACTAAGAAAATCTTAAGACTTAACTTATCTAAAACCTGGCAACAGGCCTTTTCCATAGATTCCTTAGGGCAGTGGTTGCCAACATGTGGGGCACGCCCCCCTAGGGCGCATACTCTTCTTCGAATCGAAATATCTCGCTTTCGCGTTTGGAGCCGAGCACCGGTGGGGCGTGGAATCAAAAGATAAGCACTTGCAACATCCCGGTTATTCCCGAGCTTACTCGCGCCAAATTTCAGTAGACAGAAGCATCTGATTATTTCGCTTTTTTTTTTTGCTTTTCAAAGGGGGGCGCATTAATTTTTTTTTTAAAAGGGGGGCGCTGGTACAAAAAGGCTGGAAACCACTGCCTTAGGAGATGCATTGTTTTGTAGAGGAACACTTCTTTGCTCGGCTGTGGAAGAAATACTGAAAAGTAGTGGTTACCGAGAACGTTGAGCAGACCACATCAGCATCAGTTCTGTCAACGCGTATATCTTGGCAAAGCTTAGTTTACATTGGCTAACTGGGATTTATATGGGCGATCCGAAGGAAACAGTGAATACGCTAAAGTACTACTAAAAGCTTTATAGTTTAAATCAAAGCACGACGGACCGAAGGGTGCTCATGCACGCTAGGTCACGTGGGCTTAGGAGAACTTTTCATATTGCGTGTGAAATGCCTAAGTAGAAGTGATCAAACGTTGCGAATGGGAGCCGCTGTGCGTCCTGACTGCTGACTACGGCCTATTGGGGAGCAGCGTGATGACGGTGCTCTCGAGTTATGAACGCTGAGATGCAGATAGACTTCGAACACTCGCCTGAATGGGTTTATTACCCACAAGCAGTCTGTAGCTTATGGAGATTATCTCACATATTGGGAGGCACGAATTCACACCTAAATAATCCGTTATGTCAGCAGACAACGTGAGTTTAAAGATCTCAAGGAAGCTAGTCCCGTTAAGCCGCTCTTGCATCGCTTGTTATTGTAATCTATAAATTAGTTGCCGAAATTACTACACATTTTTACTTACTACGAGTAAGGACAGATCACATTTTTCTTCTAAGATCTGAGCAAATATTTGTTCATCTAGTATAGAGTTTAGTTTAGCCGCCCTGTTGACCTACAATAAGAATTTCAACAATTTACAATCAGCCTGGCGACTGGCGATCGACCAAATCAACTAAAGATCTCACCCTAATCGAAATATCTATAAGTCAGTCCCATTACTTTTTGTAAATTTTTTCAAAAAGCTGTTTTTAATTTCTTGCAGAATAGAAGCCGATAGTAAAAATATTATATTCTTGCGAATATTTTTATGCTTTTGGTTGCAATATTCAATAATCATTTCGAACCCTTCCGTCCACATTCATTATTGCTTTTATCTTTTTATCAGTCAGTCTGTCCATTCATTCAGCTCTGACGTAATGATTATTGCGCCAAGTAAAAAACTGATATTTAATTGACGAACAGAACGAACGATTTAAAAGATCGGTAAGCAAATGATTCTGAACATACAAACATCGCAGTTATAGTTAGTATTAAGTTCTTCGAAAACTCGATTCCTTTTTTCCCAACTTTGGATTTAACCACATTTTCTCACCCAAGCCAAGTTTACACTTAAGGCACACTATCTTCGTACATTTGATAGCTGATATCGTAATGCTTGTGTGGGAAAAATTTTGCTTGGTTCGGTCTACTCTATCTTTTCCTTTCCTTTACTAGCGAAAAAGTAAAAAATGTTCAAGCAAAAAAAAAATTATTGGATGCGTATATAGAGGCGAAGAATAGGCAGAATGCTAATACCAAAAAATGCATTTCGGCCGCTTTTGCACCGCATTCTGGACGGTCAGTGGTCACAATAATTGAGGCAAACCGCCGAATGACAACTCGTGAAATCACTAAAAATCGAAATCTATCAAATTCTTCTATACGTAATAGAATATTTACACACCACAAAGATATCGATTTTTGTTTTGACTAAAAAAACGAAACTAAATTCACTCAAATCACTCAATGCCAAGAGGGACGAAAATACTATAGAAATTCAATTTTGAAACCGACGGCTCTTCACTTAATTTTAATTAATTAATTTAATTGTAATTAGTTGAAAAATCGGCTCTATATCGTCGTGGATGTTATAGCATTCATTTCATATGCACAACTACATACGTACTACTCTTACAAGATATTTCTAATCAGATTTCGGATATCACAACAAAGTTTAAAATAAATTGATTGTCAATTTTTCCATCCCACTAATGAATTTTTACTGTCTGTCAATATGTGTGGAAAGGTCTTGAAATAATCAATTAAAGCGATCGCAACTCTTTTATTATTTATATTGTTTATAAACATTGCTTTGTTCTAACCTAACACCTAAGAAATGCGAAATAATAAAAATTGCACTAAAACTAAGTTTTCTTAATTTTTCAAAAATAATGATGTCGTAAAGAGGTTAATCGATTTGTTTTTTTGTACAAAAGTTCATTTTATTGCTCTTTGGGTGCAGTCAAAGAGAAGGGCCAAAGCGTGTTAACCTATGCGTTTCTAAAGTTTTAAAAGTTAATGGTTGATGGTAGAAAACTTTTGCAAGAAGAAGACCTGGTTAGTCTATGCAGCCGCTCTTATAAATACCAACGAAGAATGTGCACACAACCATAAGAAGAAGAGACAGTATCCGTTGACGGTTTCTAAAGCAAACAATATTGACTTAGAAGACCCAAAAGTTAGCATAACGAATCTATGCAAATCTGAGCAGATCAACTATAATAAGAAGAATAAGTAAAACTTATTTGGCAATGCAAACGTAAGGATATCTTTGAAAAATATCTTAATATTTCAATATATGTATGTATTTGAAACTTTTATTTATTATCACAACTTCCTAAGCTGAAATTGAAAATGATTTCGAGAATAAATCAAATCCGAGTCTACTCGCCACTTATGGTTGACATGCGAAATTCACTTAAAGGTATCTTCAGTTTTATTTTCATTACACCACCATGACCATGCCATGGCGTGCCATACTCTAAACTGAAAACTTTTTAGGAAAGTATACCAATGACCAACACTCAGGGCAATCAAATTTCATCGCTCTAACAGCGCATGTGGCACTTTACGTTAATATTCTCATTAATTAATGATTTTAGCAAGTACAAGAACCAGGACATTTATAAAGATGAGAAATAGAAAGGGAGGCCAATAATAGCAATAAAGAGTTGAAGATTCCTGAACCGGATCAGTGCCTTACGGCTATCGAGAAGACGAATCGAAACGAAAGAGTCACGACGGCTTAAAACTCAGAGTAGAAAAAGTGTTTCCCTCTTGTTTTTTCCATATATCGTATACCACTTGCAATGCAAGGATATATTAAGTGTGTGCGGATGTACGCAACACTCAGAAAGACTTGAAATAGATCAACGATTTGTAACACCGATCGATTCAGAATCACTTTTTGCCTCGATGCATTATGCTTGTCTGTCTGTCTGTCTATCTGTGTGTCTGTGTCTTCTTTTCTTGCCTTCAACCTATTCAAGCTGCAATTTGTAAGACGGTTTAATCAAATTTGATACAACTGCGTACATTTAGCCCAAGGACGCACGCTATTCAAAGTAATTCCAACCGGACCACTTATGCGGCAACTTGCCATAGAATATCCTAATTTAAAAAGCGAATATATGAATATCAGCTATAAGCTTGTATACGGAATTTAATGATGAGCCATGCCCTACTTACAGCTTTTCTAACATAAATTTAACATTAAATTTGATTCGTATGTGTATTGTGAAGCTTTCCAAGTAGTTACTAAAGGATAAAAACTTCCTCAACAAAAATCACCATCATGAAGGACAAAAGAGATTCATTTTGTAAGCCGCTTACTATTTCAATTTCATACATCAATCCTTACTATTAAGTAAATCTCACTACCACATGCTCATGTCCACGTATGTCATACGATGAGCTTGCATAGCAATATTTTTCAACTTTATTTTATAAAATAATGTGACTATATGCTGCCCGATGTCGTGTATAATCCGTTTCCGGTGAGATAATATTCCATAACGTTATAAAGCGACAAAAGTTTTTTTAATGTTAAATAAATATACATAAGTAAACTTTATACGACACATTCACACTCTGAATAACACATTCCATGGACATAAATTTTACCACATATTGCACATATTTTCCGCAACTAATGTGTGTAAATATGAATTATAGAATATTGTGACACATTTTCTTTATGTCTATGTTATATAAATCTATAAAACAATGAAAAAAATCACAATTAATAGATTTTAACTAAAGTGATAGACGCTTCTTATATGCAATTACTTAAAGAACTCTCTATATTATCCAACGCAGCCAGGTATATATTCTTTTTAGAATTGGAGCTCATGTATTTATCAAAATTTTCTATTGCAAAAGTCGAATAGAAAAAATCAACTATGAACAAATATTTTGGAATATGACAGCAAAGAAACTGTCATAGGTAACATAGATAACTGTTAATATGTTATCACAATTTTCTAATATTGAAATGTTTACCTTCACTTAAGTCAGTTCATAATTACTATAATATTGAAATTTGGTTAACATATTTACAATAGCGCTAGACAAAGGTATACTAACAATGACACGTCTCACATGCTACTTGCAGTAAATGTTTTCTTTTTACCATAGAATAATTACAAAATAATATATTATTCGTAAATGATTAAATAAATTTTCCTCAATTTTCTTGAGTTAAAAACCTTCATAGGTAAACTGATAGGTTTAATTAAAGGTAAAATTTCCAAACATCATTTCGGACAAAGTAGCTTTTAATAATATCACTTGTTTGAATAAAATATCAAAGAGGATTTCATTTAGTTATCTATTTCCTTGAAATTAAATTCACTTGCTTAAGAATATAAACTAATTTTCTCAAAATTTACTTCAAATTTTGTCAAGTACAATATAAAGTCATAATATATTAATTCCTTTTCCTCTTGTCCTCTTGTCCTCTTGTCCATCTATTTACATCTAGAAGATTGATAAAATGTGAAATGTGTGTGTTTTTCATATACGAAAAACCTTTACATTTCATGTAAAGACATATAAGAAGTTCGTAATTACCAAAATAAATATTTCTTTTAAATTATGTGTAAAGTTTCTCTTCAAAAATATAATTTATCATTAATATAATGTAATATATAATAAATAAATTAATTTTATATAAAAGTAAGAAACGTACTATTTGTTTGTACGGTGTATGTAGCACGTAGAAGGGCATAAGATGTCATATTCGTTTCCTCTATTCATACTCTATTTCATTTTCTGAATCAATTTAAGCCTGTCTGTCCGTCTGTCCATGTAAACTTGTCGTTGAGAAATTGTGAAAATTACTATATTTTTCGATATTTTTCGACTTTTTAGTGATCGAAAAAAAGGAGCGATCCGAATTATTTCAAAATAGTGCCCATCCTTGGGTCAAAGCCTACCAGTGTACCAAACTTCATCAAAACATCTCGAAAATTGCGTCCGGTAGCTTGAACGCACATTTTCAGGGACCGACAAAATACGGACAGACAAGTTCGATTCAGAAAATGATTTCAAAGCAGAATGATTCTGCTACAATAAAAAAATAGGTCTAACTGAAGATCTTCTTCCAACATCCACAAGCGGTGTCAGGTATAATGAGCCAAAATGACTTCCGTTGCTTAAAGTAGAAGAGTCTCGTAGGGATTTCGCGAACTAGAACATGTACTCAAAGGTCTTTAAAGCAACAGTCATGGAAAGCATTTCGTCGAATTTCAAATATTGGAATGAATCAAATGGATGTTCAAGTATTAAGCAAACATGTACTCACAAATCGGGTAAAGACTGTTTTTTCAGTATAATTTTTTGTAATTCTCTATGACTGTAATTTAATGTGTATTCGACCGCACAAGTGTCAGAATTTGATCTTATTATCTGCCTTAACCGATTCGATGAATTTCTTTGCTTTTGTCACTTCATTCATTTAGTTGCGTACAAAGTTTGTTATAGGAAACCGCAAGCTAGCAACATCTAAATGCCACAGATATTTTTATTATTATATGTCAGGCTATACCAAGCTAAAGGTATCCAAGCAATACTTCAAGTAATGTAAAGCGTGCAGTCAAATATCGGAAAATTAAAACAAAAACCATACGTTTGGCATACGTTAATAAAATTTGAAGTAAACACGATGTACAGCAACAGACCCCCGCAATTTTTTTTTTTTAACCAGTAAACCAAATACAAAACTAAGATTTTGTTATTAGACATAGGAAAAAATTTTCAGTGAAAGCTTTTAATTTCTATAGAGCAAGAGTGCAGACTCTCTTACTCTCTTGCTCTTTGAATCTATACAATTCAGCCAATAGGAAAAAAAAGCTTTTTTTCTCAGCTTCGCATTCTGTTGCTTTGAATCCTGTTGCTCATTGGGATTTCAATGCTATTACTTTCGTAATGGACTTTTCCTGGAGTAGACATACTATAGTTCATACGTACATATATGCATAATAAATGTGTACATATGTTAGATACGCATATTCTATACCTACTCCAGCGTGTTAGAATTTAAGCGTTTGACAAGCATCAAGTGAAAAACAGTTTTTCCCGGGAACTCAACGCGTGCTGTTCTTATACTACGCTAAAAATTGAAAAAAAAAAAAAAAATTTATTTCAATTTAATTGAAAATGTTTTGTGAAAATATAAAAACAAAAAAAAAAAAATAAATAAATAAATAAATAAATGAATTTAAAAATAACAAAAAAATTAATTTCAACATTTTAACTAACACAACACAAATAAAATAAATTGAAAAAAAAAAAAAAAAATGCTAAAACTAGAAGAAACTTAGAAGTTATTAATAAGTAGAGAACTGTTTTATTCTTGAAGTTCTTTAAGTTAAGCAAACTATCCAAAAATGTGTTTCGAATTTTAATCTTCAAAGTACTCACTAATTTTGCTTAATGAAACTTTTATACGAAAAATAGTCGTCAAGGTACAGTGAATTTTGTAAAATATAAAAACATTTTAATATAATTGAATCGAATAACACTTTCGTTGTGCATATATATATAGGAAGGAAAAGGAAGGAAAATAATTGAATCTGATAAAGAAAATTTAATAAAGAATAACAACTATGCTTAACTTTAAAAAGGATGGTAAGGCATATTTTATAATCCTCTAATAATATGAAATGAACTCATGAAACCAACGGCAAAGACATTTTTTGCCGTTCGTATAAAGATCTCTCTGACAAAATTATGATTAGTTTTTTTATAAACTGCTTATTAAAGAATGGAAAAGAAAATTAGATGATGAGATCGCTTAAGGTCGCTTAATAAAATTCTAGTGTAAACTCAATTTCTAAAATTAAGGGCAATATTAGTGTGTCTACCATGGCCTACGAATGGTATGCTCTTAAGTGGTTATGGAATAATCTTATATATATATATATATATATATATATATATATGTATATATCTTCTATGCAGTTGAGTTAATGGGAGTATAGAATTCTTTTAATTCCCCTTGTAACACCCATTAACGAACATTGAATGCGACATAAAATATATATTTTCCTTTTTAAGCCGACTTAGATTCTGCTTCGATATAACTGAAACATTCCGGTAAAGTCTTCCTAGCTCTTCGATCAAGCAACGCACATACGCTGAGGGCATAGTCCCTTTTCGTCCTTACGTCCGTAAGGATATAAATATTAGAAATCCTGCAAGTGATCTATTTTTTCGAGTTAGGGCACAAAGTCGGATTGAGATCGTTACCGAGACAAATATTGTCTTATTCCAGAAGTACGGAAGAGGCAAGAGAAAAGCTACTATGCGCATCTTACTTTCTTACTCCCGAGACGGCGGAAAGACATTGCAAAGTCAGAAAAAGATAATCGCAATTATTCAAGCGGATATCGTAACCTAACAAAAGTGTGACTTGAAGAAGATTTTCCAAACTTCACACATATAAACGGCCCAATGATTAATTAATGACTTGAAGACATTTCACTTTTAGATTTAAATAAATTTTCACTACGCATTTATGCAATGCAGCTTGGAACCAATCTAAAGCGCATTGAAAATATTAGGTTGGGGAAAAAGAAATCCATTATTTCTTCTTCTTCTTTTGCTTCTTTTTGAATCCAGCTCTGTTACTTTACGAGAAGTCTACCAGTGCAGCCATCTACCGAAAAAATAATGGATTTCTTTTTCCCCAACCTAATATATTAAGAAATTTGGAAACTGTTAAGACTTTCCGAGCGATCATGCATTCAATTCACTTAATCGATTCATACTCGTGAGCATGTATTACGTAATTTAAGAAGTTTTCGATGCATATTTTCGAATATTTGAAATAATTTCAAAATAAATTTATCCACAATAACTGATTTCCAATCATCAAATCATTTATCCGCCTGAGTGGTCGAGTAGGCAAACGATCTCGACTAACAACCCAATTGTGGTGACTTTAAATCTCAAGTGCGGTAGAGTCGTAGTGTTTTAAGACTTTAGTCTATTCTTTCTCTTCTCTTTCTTTCTCGGACTAAATTAATAATAATAATAATAATAATAATGATAATAATGATAATATATGTAAATTGTGATTGAAATTTTTGTTATTTTAAATCACCACTTCAAAGTCTTAATTAATAATAGATTTTAAACACAAATGTTTAGCATAAGACAAAAGAAAACAAATAAATTCACATATCAATAAAAAAAAATTGTTTCTACACTTATAGCTCATAAATCGTAAAATGATTGTTTCCTCAATGAGGACTCAAATCCTATTATTTTACTAAATCTGTTTGTTCAACCGAACAGTAAATGAATTTTAAACTTTTTACTGTGATTACCTTACGGTAGACTTTAAAATCAGCTAAATAGGTTTAACGGATCCAAACATAATTATGTTCGCATAGTAATCGCTCCTAACCTATTATTAAGGGCTCTATTTCTATTGTTTTTTTGAATAGATTGCGCTAAATATATCTCGTATGGGAAAATCAAGTCTGTTTATTATCGTAAGTTCGTTTAGATGTTTCGAAACACTTGATTGATTGGTTTGTGTCATGTTTATCGTCCATTTCAATAGTCGTCCAAAGCTGCTGCGAATTCAATTAAACTCGTCATTGGATCAATATTAGCAGTGACTATAATCGATCAGAGTACGAGTAGATCGAAATCTTCGCAGAGATACTTCGCTACTGACATCATTTTCAATGTTCGCGTTGTGTATAACGCACAACTTTATATGAGTTTGCAAAACATTTTATAAATTTCGGAAACACAGAAACGAAATACGTCGACAACACATTTGCCTTTTTATACAATTACAATGTAATTAAACTTGATGTATGTGATTCTTCGCGCGATAAGAGAGCGAAAGTCATTTGTTGAGACTTCGTTACTGATTACGTGTAGCTGTGTTTTCACTACACTACGTTCTATATTCAAGGCTTACAAAATCTTAGCGATTTACCTAAGCTAATGGATTTCAGAATGGAATAGAACGATAATACTTCTACAACAGCTTATGGTACAACTAACAATATCCTATAGGCTTCTTTAAGAAACGCAAAAAAGAGAAACAAACAAAAACACTATAGTGAGAGTAAGACGGTTCGCCTTAAAATACCCTCTTCTACTCTACAGTTCTTCATGCAACGACTTTGCAAAGCAAAGAGCTTTATGAAAAGATGTCGCAAAAATGCTCAGACGGTTCGTCCTTGGGCCAGAAAAAGTCAATGCATTAAATTTCATAACGATATCTCAAAAAATTCGGCCTGTAGATTGAAAGCAAGACGGACAGACAAGCTTACAATATAAAAATTGGATCTACCTGAACTCCTGCGGCATACATACTGTATGAACTTACTGCCATCTTGTTCGACAGGTCATATAGGGCATGAGAATAGAGTTGTTAGATATAAAGTATGAGGATGAAAAGAGTTTTTGCTAATTTTTATAGTAAATGCTGGAGCTTTAAGGCCAGAAACACTGCATTATATATTTTCGCAAACTACATCCTAGTAAGCTTCAATAAGCGGAGGGCTTACGTCTAATTCAGGGATACGAATAAATATAAACTGACGTTTTTTTGTCTCTGAACGCTCGAGACGTAACGAAACCAGTCTACGTTACATCTGTGTCACTGCGAAACATACTCCACCACTATTATATTAGTATTAGTGGTTTATTATTTGCCCCTGTATATACCATAAAAGTCTTGATTATTATAGTACAAGTGCGTTTCCCACTTTTCCATTCCTTACGGCCTACGCTTGATTTAAGAGCAGGTTTTCTTATTTCTCTTTTCAATCGTACTAATTAAAGCGACCAAGTTTATTATACACCATCACCAGGCGTACTCTACGTATTTACAAAAATTCATACGTCACGTATGCCATCTTTTCTTGAACACATTATAGTATCTCGTGATTTCTTTTCATATTTTCTTATTAGTTTATATGCGCTCTAATCATATGGAAAATGATTACAAGAAAGCAAAATTTCGAAATGATCCAATAAATCGAAATGCGCCGATCAACTTCGCAAGGTTAGCAAATAGAAAAGGCATTTGGTAATGAAAAAAAAAAAAAAAAAAATTAAAGAAAGCACAACCGTTCACATAGCAAGCGACCAACGCCGTTGAGCCATCGGTATTACGCAGTTGGTTAGAAATAAAACAAAAATTTTCATCAAAACTGAGACTTGAAATTTTGAAGAAATTTTTCCCTTTCTTCTTTTTATACGTAAGCGACCAAAGCCGTTGAGCCATCGGTATTACGCAGTTGGTTAGAAATAAAAATAAAAATTTTCATCAAAACTGAGACTTGAAATTTTGAAGAAATTTTTCCCTTTTTTCTTTTTATACCAGTGCCTCATTCAGTTTTCATTCGATTGACTTTAAATTTGACAATAGCTTCCAAGTAGGTTTCGCGAATCAACTGCTTATTGATTATACAATAAATTAGAATTTGACAATTTTTGAACGACTTTTCCGACGACCTCCAAAAAAGGAACAAAAAGTTCAAATCGATGTTGTTTGTTTTAATCGTTATCCTAGTTTGGTTTGAAGTCGCATTTTTACAAAATTTTCGTTTTCATGTTCTAATTGGACATTTAACGATACGGTAAGGGAGCAATTTTTCCATGTTGTTTTTATAAAATCTCAATCAAATTGTTTTATGTCATTTAAAAGACTTGTAATTTCATATATAATTACATCATAAACCTTTTAAAAAAATTTTTTTTTTTTTTTTTTTTTTAATAAATTTAGTAACATGGACCCCTTTTTTAATGGCTATAAAATGATATTACTTTTTAATGTAAACAGTATAATGTTCTGTTTATTACATTTTAACTCAAGTAGGATGTAATAAAAGATTTTGAAGAAATATTATACAAAAAAAAAAAAAGAAATGGTTAAAATGCAAAAAACGTTGTAACTTAATTAATCAGGTTAGAATAATAAATTTTATGTGGCATGCAGTAAATAAATTTTAATTATATAAATGCAGCTTATTATAAATTTAAATAAATCGAGTATGGTTTCACCTCATTTAAATGGAATATTTATTGATTTTCAATTATATCTGAATTGAGCAACAGTTTGAGAAATGGATAAACATTTCGTACGAATCACTATAAATGACCGAATGATTATGCAAAAGACGGCAAACGAAACAACTACAATGCAATGATTTAAACAAGACATTAAAACGACATATGGCCCATAAACCGCACAATTCTGGTTATAGTTGTGTACAAACATGGATATATATATATATATATATATATATATATATATGCTATTGATTGTTGAATTCAATAAATCAAATACAAAATTACGGGTAAGCGTTTGTAATGCAAGTGTAATCAGAAAAATTTCAAGGACTAATGCATGCAAACACATATCGATATATAGCAACATACATAGAGTACATATGTATTTGTATATATATATATGTATATATATATATATATATATATATATGCCTATGTATATATATGATTCTTTATTGTTTAGATTTAACGGCGAGAAAATTGTAATCACTTTCCCACCTACATCTTCCTTTGCTACAATAGTTCAATCAAATGTTTCCATCGCTGTAAACACGCAATATTGATTAGTTCTTTGCATCGCAAATCGTCGCTTATGCAAATATTTTCTAAGAGTCAATAATAAATTGTTTCGGTCATGTAATAAATTATTTACTTAGCCATAAATGCCGCAAAAGCTACCATTGCCAAGCACACGCGTATAGAAACACTAAACGATCGAATCACTTGTTGTCGGTTGCCGCATGGCTCGACATTTATGCATTTTGCATTTTTATGACGTTTACTGAAAGAATATGAAAGCAACAAAGTAAAAAAGAATTTTTTTTTCAACTACTCGCCAACACAAACGGAGGAATTTGGAAAAAAGCAAACAGAGATAAGAAATTTATATTCGGCTGAGACCGACGCTCTCACACTCACCACCATTAGAAGCGTGCATGGGATGAAATTTATCTTCGCGAACTGAAAGGTATGGTTTGAGAAAAAATTAATCCACACGCAGCATATCGGCAGCTGAAGCCTCCATTTGGGTCATCACCCAACATAATGAATCCATCGTTCAATGGTGGATATAAAAATCAAAGTATGTTATAAACATCTTCTTACAAAGTCATGTGAAACACACCAACCCAATAATCACAAGCCATAATGATTATGGCGAAGTGTCGAACTCAGCCGAGCATTTTACTCTGATCAGTAAAACGTATTTAATGATTGTCTTACTATTCTGCATATCTGAGTATAAAAACAACTTTATAAAAATTTCGACAAAAAAAAAAGCGTGGAAAAAATCGTGGAATTGCATCATACCACATGTTTCCAAAGTAGGGACGTATTAACGATATTAAAATGAGGGATAAGACGATGCAATATTGTGAGCGAAAATTTTAACTTTGCTGTTATTGTAAGACGTGGACTGGCCGCTAGGATATCGCACCGTTGGATTGGTTTTATTTAAAAAACCTATTACACACATTTTGCAAGGAAGCAACGAACAACTGAAGATTCCGAAGCGCAAATTCTTCTTCGGTTATCTCCATCAATTCTTCTTTTCTCCGCTCTAAACGCATTGAGAACACACTAATAGAATCTTTCCATTGAGCAGTAAGGCAAACTCAAAGCATTCCATTTAAAGGGAACAATTCATTTCACATACATGGAGTAAAAAATGTGTAATTGACTAAATTGATCACTAAAAATTCAGCACATAACTCAAATTAAATCAAACGGCTATGCAAGAGAAAACTAATTATATCGTAAGAAGCTTGAAAAAATGGATGAAGTGAAGGGCGAAAAAGGTTAAGTCCAAGTTAAGTAGTGTACAAAAAAAGATGAGATAGGAGATTATAAAGTTGCCGCACAAAAGAATACTTAATAACCTTAACCGTACCCACCTTAGGACTTATTCATTTAATCGATATAACCGATATAAACGACAGTTCACTTAGCACTCATAGTGATTTTCGAAATCTGAAACGTCTGTCATACTTCATCAATAAATGATAAGAAAAATTGCACAGAGTTGGACTAAATAATGATAGAACTGAACTGCCGCGTCCATCAGTCCATATGGGTCAATGTCGATAAAAATCGTATTCCACCGATCCCATAAGATTTCGTAATCCATGATTTCGTAAAAATGATTACGGATTGTAATCTTAATTTTTCTTTACATATTCATCCCATTAAATACAAATATTGGGTGCTTGCATGTATTTCGATCAACGATATCTATTGGTAAAATTGATTAAGTAATGCAAAGTGCTTTTGACTTTTGACAATTTTCCGGGTAGCATCATGGAGTTATCCAGTGTGTATAGATGCTAACCATGGAGCGCTCAAAATTACATTTTCAACATTCATCGCTTCTGTTGTTTGATTTGAAGAAATCTGTTGTCGAAGCCCATTAAAGCCTTGTAGAAGTTTACGGTAATGCTGCTCCATCATATCCCAATTGTCGGTTTTGATTGCAACAGTTTAAAAGGCCTTGTTTTGATATTCATGACAAAGAACGGCCTGGAGGACCAAACAAGCGCGAAGAGAATGGATTGCCAGACTTATTCAACGAAAACCCAACTCAAACTCACAAACAACTTTCGAACAACTTAGCAGTTGATCAAGTAGTAGCTACGTGACTGAATTGACTGAAAATTCCATTTCGAACCATTTCAAAGTCGCGGTTTCATTGGTTGCAGGAAAAAAAAGAGCAGACTTCTGTGGCGTATTGTGGCTGGCGATGAAATGTGAGTCTACTACGACAATTCGAAGCGCAAAAATTTATGGCTTGGTCCAGGAAAGCCATCCCCATCGACCCCAAAGTGGAATATTCATGGGTGCAAAGCTTTGCCGTGCATATGGTGGAATCAGCAAAGTATAGTGCATTACGGGCTGCTAAAGCCGAATGAAACAGTTACTGCAGATGTCTGCCGACGTCAGTTGGACAAATTGAACGACGTGTTGTTGCATAAAAAAGACGAGCAATTGCGGTAAAAACGACGCACACTCATTCTCTCGCATGACAACGCTCAGCCAGATTTTGTAAGAGTTGTCAATACACTGTTGCAGCTCGAGTGAACCGTTCTGCCGCATCCAACGTACTTACCAGACATAAAGCCTTTTGGTTACCACTTGTTCAGATCGATGCAGCATGGCTTGGCTGGCACGCAGTTTCGAAATGCTGAAGAAGTGCGAAATTGGGATAATTGGGTCGCATATCACCCCCAATAACGTTCTGTCGACACAGCATTTTTCCAGAAAGTTGCGAAAAGCTCTAGAAAATGATGGATAACATTTTAATGAACATGTATTGGACCAAGTTTTCGCAATAAATACATTTTTCAAATGAAAAAATGATCAGAATACATGCAAGCACTTATCACAAACAGAGAATAGCAATAGCAATGCGTTCAGCAAGTGCGACAAATTAAAACTGCACGCAGTTTGTCGCATTTCTTGTAGGACTCATAAACACTATTACGACAATCGTTGTTTTAAGCTTTTAAACCTTCAAGCAAAGATCAGGCTCTGTTGCTGAACTATCCTCTGGTCAATCATTTCGTGTCGCGGTTGACAAGTAAAGGAATGCTTTACATTCAACATCAAGGACTTGCATCAAGGAATACATTAATATTTTACAAGAAACTCTTTTTGACTTCTAACGTACACTTTGTCACATTGTTTACCAATTTATCAACCTTTACATTAAACGCAGCTAGTTTATTAAAAATGATTAAAAAGATTAATCAATTTCGAGACAAGGTTTGCAAACTCTTTGCAAAATATTAAACAATTCTGATTGAGAAACGCAATTAATTTCTTTTCGAATAAAATTGTTTTTAACTGCTTTAGTCAACACTAAACATTTCATAAGTAAACGAAAGAAAAAGAAAAAAAAGTCTTGAATAAATAAATTAATAAACAAATAGTTACCGAAAGCTGAAAGCATTGACATATTCATTGAAATCAACTAAACAGTTGTTTACACTTTCCGCAGGCAGTAAGTAATAAGTAGAAGGAACACTTTGCGGTTTGTTTGTGTTTCGTTTCGTTTCCTCTTTGCTCGAGCTGCGGCAACGAGGACATTAAATTATCTTAGGCATTTATATAAGCCACAAAATGCTGGCAAGTTTTTAATGCAGCCATGACAGTTAGCACTTTGTGTGACCAAAATTTTTAAAGCATTGAATAAAAATATGCACATAATGGCTTTGGCCTCATATTCAGCAGCCGATTAGAGCGCTCCCTTTCGGTTATTTAAATAAAAGGAGCACGACATTTGAAAGTTAAGGGACTTGTTAATTATGCTTCATACACCTACACTCGTACAGAACAAACTAATTTCGTTCGTATGCTCGTAATAACCTAATAAAATTCATTGCAGCTGAACTATATTTTAAACTCTATCAAGTTCATCTGACTGTCATATGTATTTTAGTAGGCAAGTCACACACCTAACATAGTGAAATTATAATGAAAGTTTACTTGCAATGAGGTCTACATTATCTTCACGGTAGCCCAACTTTTCTGTCTCAAGTATGTCAGTAAATGGCACATAGACATACATAATTTATTCCTAGGATAGATAGGAACAAGGCGCGCCTTGAGACGCCGAGCAAGCTAAGGAACTCGTCGAACAACTCGACGGTCGTGCGTTCAAATCTGAAATGCGGTAGATTTCTCAACTAAAGCCGATATCCTCAGATGATATTGCTTTAAGGCTTCAGTCTTTGAATTTATTTCTTTGGCTAAATCAATTGCTATAATAAAAATAAGAATATTAATAATAATAACAATAAAAACAAAGCGTTGCCTTGGCGGAAGAGTTCTGCCAGCAGACGCCAGAATGCGTCATATGGGATCTTGTTACTTAACTTACCTCTCGTGGGAGCTAACAGGGCTAACTTTCAACACCCCTCATCAGTTAGAGCTGAGCGAGTAAGACGGCAGCGGATACAGTGCGTACAATATATTGCACTCGATATGAGTTCCACAAAGAAAACAGGGTATCAGTTGGTTGTAAGAACTTGACGTAGGACGTTGAGAAGTAAGTTTATAAATGTTCGGACATTTGCAAAATTGCATTGCAGGAGTTTGCAGCCTCAAAGAAGATCGCCCATCTAGGCAGTTCATGTTGAAGAGCAACTCACATCTAACCACTTGGCAACTGCAAGGGAACTCATCATCTGCCACTTGACTGTTGAGAAAGATGTCGAACATCTTCCTAGCTAATGTAGTAAAAAGAGCGTAAACTGAATTTCCTCAGAGGAGTGAAGTGAGTTAAACAGAGATTATCAACATACGAATCAAACTACATCGTGTGAATGAAGAAGATATCGAAGGGTGGAAAAATATATGTCTTTAATTGTTCGGGGCGAAAAACGTTAGCACACAAAAAAAAAAATAAACACTGGGCACCGACTTTGCTGGATGAACATTATCAATACAAAACGAAGTAGTTTAACTGGTACGAAAAGATGACGGCAAAGAAAAAAAAACAAGCAAAAGGCATAGGAAAAAGGAAAAAGTAAAAGGGAGATGGACATAAGGCTCAGGGAATGTTAACATCTGCTAAACTGAGGTTACGAGAATGTATTTCTCCGTGCTACTAATGCTACAGAAAATTTAGAAAAACTCAACTTCAGCGAACAATTTCTAAAAATATCTAAACACCAATCTATTCCGACTAATTTTCAATAGCATTTGTCTTTGCGCCAAAAGAAGACGCCAATGTATTAAATTTCATCAAAAGAACCCAAAAATTGCGACCATGTAGTATACTCAAAGGGCTCTGGGGTTGCTTTTATAATTGTTGATGTCATGTAGTGTAAGTGTGGTGTTATCTGTACCTACTTCGTCAGCCAGTAACAACAAGGTAAGTTAGTTGGAAAACATTTTTATTAATTAACTAAACAATACGTATTTTAAATTAATGTCAATTATATAATCTATAATTAATGTTTGTAAGTAACAATGTGTATTCAAAATTAATACAACATAAATAACTTAAATAACAATTTGATAGATAAAACAATTAACAATTTTAGATAAAAAAAAATTTATAATATTTTTAATAACAAAATTAAAGAATTAAATTCTGCTGGCACTTCGCTCACAATTCAAGTCTTATTGAAGGATTTGAATATAATGAGATTTTTATATTGTAATTGTTTTTTTTTTTTTTTTTTTTTTTTTTTTTTTTTTTTTTTTTTTTAAAAAATTTTTTTTTTTTTTACAATTTGTTCTTTTTCATTCAAATTTCAATCTATTTCTTTTTTGATGAAATTTTAATCGTCACAAACAATGAAAATTTTCAAATTTTATAGAAATCTTTTTCCCATTTTCCTATTGAAACAGAACACTCGAAACTCAAATCAGAATTCTCTATTTTTGAAAAAAAAGAAAAATCACCCATCCTGAAGGTCTCACAGGACGCCCAGCCAAATAGGCCATAATGTGAGTTACTAGTCGTGTACATCGTGAATTAGATTCCGATGTAGATGATGATCAAAAATTCCAAATGCGTAACATAGCCATGCCCCGAACTAATGTTAGCTCTTTTCGCTGAAATGATATTTAACAGAAAGTTGTAAGTAACGTTTGTGCAATGAAGATTCCAGAACGATTTGTCTGATTTTAAAGACGCATAAATTTTGAATAAATTTACTAAAATTCACATTAATATGCAGATTTTCTTATTTTTTTTTTTTTTTAAATCCAAATTTTTCTCTTTTTTATTATTTACATTTTGACCAAGCTGCCAAAATCCAAAAATCGAATCCCTTTTTTTTTTCTCTCCAAAAACCAATTAATCCCAAGTTTGTCAATTATTTTCCAACACATCAAAAAAAAAAAAGAAAAAGAAAACCTGATTGAATTTTTTTTATTTTTGTTGAACGTACACTTTTCTGAATAAAATTTTATCATCTTTTGCCGAACTCGTTTTCTACAACCAGTACGTTGAACACGAGTATATGTGGACAGACGGACGGATGGGCAGATAAGCGCCAAGGATTGTAAATCTATCGGCATAATAAAATGTGCGTCTTCTTTGACCTCTTCTTCGTATTATGTACGTCCGCACAACCTTAATGTACTCTACACACACAAGGTATTCGGTGGGTATAAGTACAAGAACATAATGTAAGTTTCTCCCTAGTCGAGCTTGATCGCCTATAGCATTCTCTTCTACTTTGTGGTACATCGATTGCACACAGTTACGCGACTCCAAGTTGCTATGATTGTGACATTTAATTAACTTTGTTTTACTTTATTTTGAATGCAAATGCAAATGCATAGCCTACGGCCCATTAACTTGCTTACTACATATGACACAGAGCATTGCATAACATTTACATTCCACAAGCAGTAAATTTTCCTATTTATTTATTTCTAATAACAGAGCTAATTAAGTCACAAGCTTGCGTTTGACTTTGTAATAACTTCCCTGTTGTGCTGTGGTGCGTTGTGTTGCTAACAAACAGACATTCTTGGAGATTAATTTGTAGCAAGTGTCATAATCCCTTCTATGAAGGCTTTACGGATTATTATCCAAAGCGCAACGTGTTACAATTCTAAATGAAAGCGGGCTGTTCACACAACCGTATTGTTATACCCTACACCACACTTGTGGTATAGGGTATATTAAGTTAGTGCGGTCTTATGTAACACGCAGAAGGGCTTAAAGGCCTTAAGGGCTTAAGGCCTACCTTTTGTTATACCGATCGATTCAGAATCATAATCAAATCAAATGATTTCGTCTAAGCCTGTCTGTCCATGTAGATTTTTATTCAAGCTACAGGTCTCGATTTTTGAGATATTTCGATGAAATTTAGTATAGTGACGTGTTTTGACCCAAGAACGAACGCTATTAAAAATGATTCGGATCGGACCACTTTTTCGACAACTCGCCATATATCGCCTTACTCTAAGAAGCCATTATATGGAAAAAATGCAGTTTCAAAATTTCTCAACAAAGGTGGCTAAGTAGTAGTGTTTGGTATAAAAACTTTGGACCGGCGGTGACAAATTTTTGAGGCCCTTCATATAACAACAACTAAAGCCCATACGACAAAAAGTTATGATTTTCAAAGCTTTATGATGAAAAAATCATATCGTAATAGTAATTTAACATAAAAAAATTAACTGCATCGAATAGAGGCCATGTCGGTCTCTTGTTTGGTTCCCACTGTAATAAGGACTTTCACGAAAATTTATCTTTTGTAGGGCAGAAAAATCCGAGTTAATAATGGTCCTTGGGGCCCTGCTTGATTATAATGTTCTTACTTCCTATACATGTTTGCTGTACATATGATAAATGTAGCTTTTTGTCTCTTAAAATGCGACTCCGAAAGGCGTTTGCTAAAGGCCGCTTGAAGTCAATTTTCGTCGAGAGAATTTCTTCCATAAAACAAAAAAATAGTCAATCGTTGTCCGCAGAACTAGTTGACTAGAAAAAAAGTTCTTCATTTCCCGCGTATAAAATTTAAAAGAATGCATTTTTCAGATTTTTAATCTGAAATAAATGAAGCCTATCCGAAGCCTCCCATTGTCGCAGTGGAACGCAATAAGCTCTCGTTTATCAAGTCTAATATGATCATCGAGTTTTTGCTAGCTTTTCGGAGTTCATGCAATGATAGCAATTCCACATAACTAAGACCTTGATTTTTTTTATTTTTAGTTTTCTTCTTTTGTTTTTTTGCGTGTTTACCATAAACATAACATAAACTATGTATAATAAACGATACTTCGCAAATACACTGTTCCTTAATCGAGGTTTTTAGTATTATGTGTGTACGTATTTATAATATGTCTTTGTTGCAGCACCCCGGGGGGATAGATGGTTGTTAGGTTTCGATGAGGAACATAAATGTTGCTTGTAAGCTTTTTTTTTATAGCACGTAATGAAAAATGCAATTAAAGAACACCACTTTAGTAAGTAATTCTGTAATTACACGCTTTTCTTGGCTCTTCTGTCAGCACGGAAACTGTCAATCGATGCTTCGAGCACTTTCATGTGTCTGATCATGCTGACAAAATGGAGTAGTATTAGTAGTAGTAATAGTAGTAGTAGTACTAGTTTTATTATTTTTATTTTTATTATTATTATTTTTATTATTATTGTTATTATTGTTATTATTATTATTATTTTTATTGTTACTATTATTATTACTGTTATTATTATTATTGTTATTATTATTATTGTTATTATTATTATTATTATTGTTATTATTTTTATTTTTATTATTAATATTATTATTGTTATTATTATTATTGTTATTATTATTAATATTATTATTATTATTATTTTTATTTTTATTATTATTATTTTTATTATTATTATTATTGTTATTATTATTATTGTTATTATTATTAATATTATTATTGTTATTATTTTTATTTTTATTATTAATATTATTATTGTTATTATTATTATTGTTAACATTATTATTATTATTTTGATATATATCTTTAAACACAAAACAAGGTTTAAATTAAAATTCATTTTTTTTAAACAAATGTGAATATTTTTACGGCATTATTCGTAAACTTATATGCGCATATAGTAGATATAGTATGTCTTCATTGTATTTTGCTCATCTACATACTTGTACTTACATTTTATCACAAATAAAAAAAAGAAAAAATACTTGAAATGTATGTACATACCTTTCGGTTGAAGAGTGCTTATGCGTTTGGGGTAAAATGTTTTCAAAAGTAGTGCAGATAGGAGATAGAATTTGGGTTCATTTGTTTTTACTTGCTTTATACAATGTGTCTAATTTCATCCGGAGGACATGTGGCAATGAAAAGGTACAATAACCTAAAAAATCTTGAATACATATACTTGTGATAAAAAAGAAAAAAGCAAAAATAAATACAAAACATAATAAAATAACGCAAAAGAAAACACAGAAAGGTTGAACACTTACCTTTAAGCACAATTCAGTAAAAAGAAAGATATACCGCAAAAGAACAAGAGATGCAAAAAAACTTATAAATGCTTTAAGGCGAACATTCAGTATCCTGCTCTAAGGTCAATTCCGTATGCCTTAGGGGCGTTTGATTAAGTCTATCCCCTGACCCGATGTTATCTGCTACCTGACTATTGTGTGCATTTTAAACAGGTGTATGATTACCATCGATGACAGCATTTTGGTGTCAAATAGTTTGCTTTTTCATGTATTGCTTCGATCGGTTTACTTTGGCTAGTGTTCAACTAATACGACTGGCATTTTGCATATTATTTTTTTTGCTTTTTCCGGATCCTAGGGTGCCTATGACCCATCATCACCAATTGTTCAATATTACACACACACACACAAATTTATTTTTCATCCATTGCTCGTAAACTATGGATAATAAGAGGAAGCAAAAAGTGTTCGCTACGAGAACATACCCTTCACACCATTAAATTTGTACTTGATCTTTGCAAAGCAACTTTAAATTTTTCTCTTCATTTATGTGACACCAAAATTGGTAAAAGAACGAAGAAGAAAATGAATGTTTTTAAATGGCTATAGAAGCATATGCTTATGAAAAACATGAATTATTCCTGAATTCCTCATTAGCCATTAGTATGCACTTTCCATGCAAATAACAAAACAATTGTAATTCCATTGTCTGAAGGTACGTATACCAGGTAGGCAATATATGGTTCCCTTAGGAATAATTATGGTTTTCTCCATCTGAACGTTGGGTGTCAATACGGTCTATGCGATCGCAACGGTTTTTACGCCGACTCTTAAAATGACCTTGAGAAATGTTTGCATCAGATATCTCATTAATATAAATGCTATATACTATATATTTATATATATATATATGTATTGGATATACAAATAAATTTATTCGCACACCGTACTGTACGAATAGTAAAATTTAGTATTTTTCCGAAACTCTAATAATATATAGCATACAGACGGACGACGACATGATGAAATCAAGATTAGGATGTAACGAAAAGGGTCACAAATTATAGAAACACATTTATGAAGTTATCTAAAGCAATTCAAACAGTTGATTAAATGTAACATAAGTTTTCTAAAGCTTAAAGTTGGTTTTGTTTTCCATTTTTTTTTTTTTTTTTTTTTTTTTTTGCTCTAATTACATATTAAAAGTTCGTCCTTTGTTGTCTCATTTTGATAGATATGCTATATATGTATATACCCATCAATGCCTTATTCAAATGTATTTTCCACAATTATTTGCCTATAGAGTGAAACATGAAGCTTTGTCTATATGAAGTTTATCAGAATTGTTTTGTCCGATGGAATAAAAAAAAAAAGAAAACGAAATAAATACGGTAGAAACCGTAATGAATATCCTTGCGACATACGCACACACAATGTATTTTATTACCGTGGAACGTGTTTCTCTCTTATCTACATCGAATGTTGCCATATCTGTGTGTGTGTGTCTGTGTGTGTGTGTCTATGTTCGCAAATGTGTAAATTGAAATTACTTTTTCCTTTTCTCGCAATTTCACTGCTGTCCATTGTTTCTAACCGGTGTTGATAATTATAATGTAAATGAACCTTATTAGGGAATTTCAATGTATCCTTGGAATTTTATTTCTCATTATTATTCCTTGTTTTTGTGGTATTGTTATCTCCACTTTTTGTTTGCCTCATTTTAATTTCAGGTGTTTTTGAATCATTTGCAATCGTTATTAGTTAAAAAAAAAAAGGCTACAATTTTTATAACCATCAGCGAAGGATCAATGGTATATTCATTTTGTCGAAACGTTTGCAACGCCCAATAGCAAGCTTCGGGGACCCCACAAAGTATAATACAGCAACAGATTCTAAATCGATTTAAGCATGTCTGTCTGTCCATTCATATATTCATGTAATGTCTGTTGCATACATTTTTTTTGGCCACAAAGATTAAATTTTGCAGAAATACTGGAAGCACTTGCACGCGGATTGGTAATGAAAATGGGTTAAATCGGTCGAAGAATACGCCTACAGTGCTACGTAAAGTAACGATACCTCTGCTCTTAAACAGGAAAGAAAACTTGTTTTTCTGCCCATTACTTAAAAAACTACAGCAAATAAATCTACGAAAATTTGAACGTATATTCTATAAGCGATGCTGTAATACTTTGACAGAGAAGGAAAAAATTAACCACGCCTACTCAATTTTGCAATACGTCATAATATCATTTTGTTTTTCAAAACCTTTATAAAGCGCAAAAGCAAACTTCAAAATCTCCACAAAGTATATAAATTCTTGGCCAGTTTTAAATTCGGAATGCTCCGAAGCATATTCGTCGATTCATTTTTCCCTTTGTTCATCTACGCAATAGTCTACATTCTCCCGTTCGCAAAAGTGCGTACAAACTTGGAAAAGAATTTTGTGTTATTTGCTTGTTACTCATTGAATATAACACATATCCCATATAAATTTCTATTTTTATTCTAAAAATCAACCACGCCCATCCTATAGTATAGACTATAAAAATTTAGTACTTTTTCTTATTTTTAGACTCACAATGATAGATATAAACGATACTGTTACGACCGTATATAATTTTCTTACTTGGTTTTTTTTTTTGCTTTTATTATAACGCCCCCGAGATATTTTTCAGTTTTGCAAAAAATTTAGATAAAGCGAAAGAAAAAAAATTTAAAATCAACAATTATTTATATCTATTAGGCTAATGGAGAAGTTCCGCCTTAGAGTGAAAAAAAAAAGCTTTTCATTATATTCTTTTCTACATAAGGAACTCATTATCATCTAATTATTGCCATATCACTAACAATTTACCTTTAGAAAAACAACAAAAATATGTTGACGGATATAATTGAGTTGAGGTTTGATTTTACGACAAGTCATTCACATTTTATTTACTATATCACTTGATAGATTTCATGGTTTCAATTATAATTTTGCAAAAAGAAAAAATGAGGAGAAGGAAGAAAGCAATTAAGTAATGCTTAGATCAGTGTCGCTAAAATACTATCATTTATTTACTTTTTTTAGTCAATACGAGGAGGAGGATTTAGTCAATAGTGTAGCGTAATATGCTTTGTAAGCGTAAACCTTGTAATACGGAATTTAAACTTAATCCATTTGGATGTTCATGGGTAAAATAATTTTGCCACATATAACGCACAACGTTTCTAATCTAAAATGTGATAATCTAAAATGATGTACACTAACAACCGAATCAATTTCCTAGACTTCAACGAACCTAAAAAATTCATTTAGCGGTTTTCCAAATTTCAGCCAAACAATATAAGCAGGAAGCGTTTAAAATCCTATACAATACTTTAAAACGTTATTTATGATTTTATACATAAGAGACTAACTAAGTCGATTGTTCTTATTGACACCGATGATAAGTACATACGCTCCACAGAGTCATCACATACTTCTAAGCATGTTTGACATACTTTCTATACCTCCTATGGTAAGCACGTACTTAATGCTTACGTCATATGGTTATGATCCCAGTTTTTCATTTCGTAAGGGCAACTAAATGTGCTGTGAGAGTGTGGCACTTTAAATGGAAGCAAAGGTATATTGAACATGTATAACCCAAACAATAACATTGACTAAAACAGGGTTACATGCGGCATTGCCTTGCCTATCACTACTTTGTACAGTGTTATCATTTATTGATTGCTAATGCTTGCCAATAATAAGAAGAATAAACATTTAAATAATCGGAATAAGCGAATTTCGTTGGTAATCGAATGCGATGATGGACATGCTACTATTCGATATGTGTAAAATGAAAACATAGCCTATACGCATAGCACTATTGCTTATATCCATCCAACGCACCGAATATGCTCGACATTATAACGTAAGAGCTACGCATTGGAGATCCTATGAAATGGAAATATTTCATAAACTAGCTAAATAATGAATATTGATTGAGATTGTCAACCACACACAGACGGACAGACTTACCTTAATCAATCACGAATTTCATGCCGATCAAGAATACATATACTTTATAGTGTATCTGAAGTCTCCTTTTGGGTGTTGCAACAGTATATCTTCCGCCCTTTAATGAGAGTATAAAAAACAAATGCAGGTAAGAAAATTATAAAACACACCATTCGCACCAAGTGCATACGGCTAATAGTTAAGTCAAATTAAATTTCCGCATCAATCATGAAAAGCAATATGGTCGGATAAGGCCGATCATTACATGCCCTAGACCTTGGCGTCTATCACAGTTATTCATTCATTTTGAAAATAATAAATCAAAAATTAAATTTTATTCTCATGCAAAGGCATACTTTTCATTAAAGTCCACATATTGGTGGATGCGGAAAACATTATATAACCTGATCCATATTTAGAAAATTTAATTTATTTTCTAAAAATTTTTATTATTTATCAGCTTTCGTTTGCTAATAACCCCTTTAGATCTTGGGGGCTAAATAGTACGCATATGTAATCCAAATTGTGTATCCTTCACATTTTTTGCTTAACCGCTACTATGAACGAATTCTTATCATAAAGAATCCAAAATGAAACGTTTTTCTGAAGGGCTTACTATTCATGAAAAATCTTTTATGGAGTGAGCCCAAATTCGTTCCACTTAATTTATATATCAAATTACTATCATGAACACAATTTCATCAAAAAGACCTTTTGCATTTTCTAAGAATCCTTAGATGCCATGGTATTCAAAAAATAGATCTACATGGTCGAAATTCGCTAAGATTGATTTCTATGTCTATTTATTTTTATGAACTAATTTTTACAATAAAATATTAAAAGTTATAGCCTTTTTTCATATAAATATTCAGTTTTCGTAGGAACGGTTATAAGGGAGGATACTTTGCCTCCGCCGAGTCAAATTTTTCATACCAATTTTGAATCTCGGTATACTTCTACACAGCGAATTTTGAAAATTGCAATTTTTTCCCATACAAAGACTTTTCAAAATAGAGTTTCATATGAGTAGTGGTCGGAAAAGTAGTCCGATCCGGATCGTTTTCAATACCATACGTTCTTGGTTCACAACACGCTAGCGTGCCAATTTTTATCGAAATATGCGACCTGTGCATTGAACACAAGAGTACATGGACGAATATCAGTCGGAAATACGGACAGACAAGCTTAGATCGCTTCAGAAAATGATTAATGAAATAATTTTGGATGGAATGAAAATGTGGGCCTATATCAAGTTCTTCTGTTTGATACAATCGTCGGCACAAACTTAATATAACCGGCACCACATGTGGTGGTGGGGCTATAAAAGCGTTAAAAACTTATCTATATATGCAATGCAAACCAAAATTTTCTGCTTTTTCCCTTCTTTCCCTTTCTTCCGCCTTTTTTAATTTATTTATTTACGCTCATATAGCGAAAAAAAAAGCAGCAAAATGAGTGAAATGATGTAAACACATCCACATAAATTTTAAAAATTAAACATATTCCACGCGAGCGGAAAAAATGTGTTCTTTAAAAAGTATTGAGCACTTGTAAGTTAAACATAAAGACTTTTATTTGTTTTTTTAACGCAATATTAGTCTACGAGATTACTTACGTCCCTGGCTTATATTCGAGATGCACTCTTTACGGTTCATAGCATACGACATCAAAGAATGAGCCTCCTTAACGAGTTCTTCCAAATGATTTAATTTTGTATTTGGCGAATAATATTAAGATCCTAGACACTATTGTGATCCTTTACATAACATTACGTAATTTCATAAATAACAATACTGGGTGGACTTGGCCGATTACTTTCATTTTTATGCAGATACTACACGATCGCCCAAACAATATACATTATCGCCGGTCGTTTGTCAGCAATGAGCAAAAAAAAAACATTTTTTGACCGCAGAGGTGTTCTCAGTTTATATGGCTTTATATACGTGTCCTTCAACCGATATGACCGATATTTTCAATCAAAACAATCTGCGTACAAAAACTTTCAATATTTCTGCGAAATGTGAACCCGATACTTCCATTTCGGGAGACGAGAGAGTGCTTACAACAGGTGGTCAGATGGACGATTTCAACTTTTCTTAAACACTCTGTTTAGCGTCGAATGACATTTGATCTCATTTGCTGTTATTAGTAAATTTATTCAACACTATCGTTAAATTCTAAATGAAAGGCTTGGTACTTTTTCGCTTAATTACTAGATGCGCACAACTACATATGTTTAAAATAAAATTTTAATAACGCAAATTGCCTAAATACCTATAAAAGCAATTAAAACGAAAGATTTTGTCATCACACTTTAGGTTATAAATGAATTATTTTACCGCATTTAACACCCAACAGCAGAATGAACACATGGATACACAAACACAATACATGAATGAATGAAAGAATGAAGAAAGAAACGATGGAGTAAATGAATAAACGAATGTGTGCACACACAATGCCATAACATGTTATATAATCAGATTTTTTTTTTTTTTTTTTTTAAATGAAACAAATATTTAATAAAATTAGCAACAACGAGAAAAAAAAAGCAGAAGAAGAAGAAGAAGAAGAAGAAGAAGAAGACGAAGCTTATAATAACATTTAACAAAAATTCATTAAATTCCTTTTCCTCGTAGGATCAGCGCAAAACACTTTGGCTTAAAATGCTGGCGAGAACAATGCATAACGCTGTCGCTATAGTGTGTAATGTTAACTGAGCGAAGAAGAAAAAAAACAGTTAATTAAACAAAGGCAAGATAAAGGAAGAGGCGAAAAACGAAAGAGTACAATTTCACAAGTTTCAGAAAACATGATGATGATAAGTCAACCAGTATTCCCATACAATTAAGGGGGAAATATTTTTTGAAATAACGAAATAAACTGTTCAAGCAAATAACAAGCCGCGACATAAGAATAAGAAGAGTGTAAAAAGACGCACGGCAGCACGAAAAAATAAACAAAAATTCTTATTTGCTATAACAACATTATTTAAATACAGCATCGCCTACATAGGAACACGAACCGGTGACGAAGGAACGCTTCTGTAACTTTTTTTTGTCAGAGAAACGTTGACGAAGGAAATTGTGAAAGCACATCTTGATTATATATAGAATAGCGACATCAGCAAAAGAAAATGCGAGGACGTCATTTACGTAGGCGCTTTAGCCTGCAACCATCATTCCTAAAAGACGACAATGCAGATGAAAAATCCAAACGTGACAAGTAAGTGGTTGTTTTTTTGTCGTTGTGGTTTAATCTCTTCTGGCAAGTTTTACCGCACACCCGAAAATTTCTATAAATTTGTGATTTAATGAGCGTACAGTGCATTAGGGAATTGCTAGTTTGAAAATAATTGTTGGTTATCTCTAAAACGTTTAAAAACTTATAACGTAACAAACGCTACGTTACGGAAATGCATTTACCTTAACAAACGCAAAGTTATAGCTGCAGTTAGATTAAGCTTTAAATTGCGATTTATTCAAGGTCGAAAGACTAATCACTTCGCGTTAAATGCAACATTTTAAAAAACTAAATCTATCGAAAATAATTGGAATGGAAAAAAAGGCAACTTTTTAATGTCTATGCGAAATGTTTTGGAAAAGAACAAAAAAATCGAAAATGATTTCGAAAAATTTCATTATTTATTTATTATGCATATTATGCGCACCAGATCGAAAAGTTATGATTTTTCAGGTTTTTCGAATTTGAAAAAATGTACTTACAAACCAAGTCATTACATCTAGATTTTCAATTCCGTGTAATTAATTTATTAATTTTTTTTTTTATAAATAAAATGCAATGGCAGAGAACAACGTGATTAGATTATTAGGATTTATTTCGGCATTTATTGCCCGCATTATACTTAAACATAGACTCGAAAGGGTATAAAGATTCTTGCTTAACATGAATTTAATCACACCTACACCAATGATCCATATATTTCCGCTTGTTGTTCGGATTCTTAAAATCAAAAAAAAAAAAAAAAAATCCAGATGAGAAACTACAACTTGAGATAATTATTTGCTGGTTAACTGGTTGTTGATCGTATTTCAAAAATTTTCCCAATCATGCCATGAATATAACGGATTCACTTTCAAATGTTAACTGAATACGTTTAATAGCCGACCGAATAAGGCCTAACAAAACTTGCTTTACCTTTCAATTGAAAACTTGAAGCTACAAAAAATTGAGTAGAGCGCAGTAAGAAGAGGCTTTTGTCGTTTCTCAAATAAATCGAATTCAATTTTTTCACACTCGACGAGTCGATAAGAACTCATCATTAGATCGCGATAAATCAATCAATCAGATTGTATTACGGTATAGGTTTTCTGATGTGACAAGCGATATGGCAGCGTAATTAGAACACTTCCTATCACTACGTGGTGGCTACTAATGGTCACTAATTATATTAATTTACATTTACATTACATTTATACGGTTTACGAATACCATAGAAATCTCCTCAGAAAAATAATCAAATTGTACTATTATTATATATATATGTATATATATATATATGCTGTTGTATGTATATACATACATAAAAGCCTTTATAGAACACAATAGAACTTTTAATTGAGTTTTATATGCATTTTATAGAAATTTTACCTGAAAGCAAACTCTTTTCAAATCTTTATTTTGCTAAAAGTATGAAGGCTAACAAAACTTTTTCATTTACATCAATTTATTATGTTTTCGATGCGATGTTTTCGATGCCAAATAGGGTTGGACGTAACAATGCCGTAGATGATGCCATTGGTCCCACAAATGCCAGACATAAAATTGTCGTTATGGGATCTGCTAAAGTTGGTAAAACATCAATTATAACGCAATTCCTTTACAACACATTCACCGCCAAATATAAGCGAACAATTGAGGAAATGCATCAGGGGAACTTTTCAATTGCTGGGGTTAGCTTAACACTGGATATATTGGATACGGCCGGTTCGTATGAGGTAAGCGCATTCTTATTCTACTTTTTCAATATACTATCGGATTCTCTCTTAACTATGATATTAAGAATTAATTCTGTCATGTCCCTATGTCCATCTCCTCTTTGCATTCAAAATTTCCGCGATTGTTTAAAATTAATATAACAGAACACATTGAAATGTTTTATCTGGTAAGTGGCCATTCATTCATAGCTTCCATTAAGAGTTTAAATATGCAAATAATCACAAGCCATCTGCCCAATAGATAAGGAATTGAGGTCATCTGTAAAAAGCTAAAATTTTTATAAAATTTTTATCAATAACGTGCATATCATCACCGTGACCGACCTGGAACAGTTAAATCCTCAAAAGGTTAAAACTATTTTTATAGGAGTATACTTGTTTCATCAAAGCGTTTGCAACATCCAGAAGGGAGCTTCAAAGCCACCACAAAGTATAATTATATTCTTGATTACCATCAAATTCGAAATCGATCTAAACATGTCCCTCTGTCCGTTTATGTAATGTCTGCTATAAACATTCTCCCAGCTCATCCCATTTAGCAGAAAGTTCTCGTAGGCAGGTTGGCGTTGCAAATGGGCCAAGTCGGTTGACGAACACGCCTGCAGTACTAAATCAGGTGAGAATATCTCTATTCTTCAAATGTTTTTTTATTACCCAAACTATAGCAGATTAGTGTAAAAAAATTTGAACGTATATTCTATGAACGATGCTGTAGCAAAATAGACCACGCCTATCTATTACTATAATGTAATAAAATTGTATTTTATTTTTAATACCTTTATAATATGCAGAAATAAGCTTCAAAAATCCCATAAAGGATATAAATTCGTGGCCAGTTTCAAATTTCGAACACACCTAATCATGTCCGTCTCTTCGTCCGCTCAACTGGGTAATATCTACGGTAAATATTCTCACGTTAGCAAAAATGAAGATGAGATCTACAAATTTTGTTAAAGAATTTGGAAGTGACTTAAGCTTTTGAAACGACATGCCTATAACGCCCACACGCTTATGCAACCAACACTTTAATTGTGAAAATAGAAAAAATCAGCCGAACTCACTTCATATTATAGAGCATGAAAATTGATTTCTTTTACTCTTTTCGTCGTTTCCAGGATGACGGTGATGGGTATAAAAAAATCGGTCACAACCGAATATAATTTTCATAATTTAGCGTGAACGAAAAAATTTTAGTTGATCGACACTCGAGGATTTCTTATGCCCATCAGCGAAGGATTCGGGACATATATATATATTTCGTGAACACTTTTTCAATAGACTTTTCAAAAGAATATTTCGTGGACTCTCGAACCCAATCTTCTTCATCAATATTCAGACATTCTAAAATCATCCATCCGAATGTCTGTCTATCTGTCTGCCTAAGCCTAAGGTAAACATTTTCCTGATCGCAAAACATTACGATATCGCCTTCAAATTTGGCACAAAGATTTGGATTCTTTTGCCTGTTACCATAAAGTACGGCATATGTAGCCATAAAGATTTCTGTACCTATTATACGAGGAGTTATGTGAGTGCAGGAGTTATGCAAAAATGGAATATTAAGATTATTGATTATTGAAATTTAAAATATTTCGAATTTTTTTTAAAAATATTTTATAACAATCCTTTAAAGCCTTTAAAGAACTTATGGATGGACGTTACAAAATTTGATTTGCAATTATAATGGAGTCTATTGAATATAATAATTAACTATATTTAAATAAGCTCGGCATTAAAATTACTTTCTCATTCAGCTTATAAATGGATTTTGGCCATACGGCTGAAATGATCTCAGTATTTTTACATTCCACTCTTTCTCTAACACTGAACGATTTTATTTTATAGCTTTTACGATCACATTCGTAACGAACTCTTAAAAATATGAAAAAACACATCAGACATATTCACAGGCAGGTCAATACATTTTTTACGTGTTTTTACCATCATCTTTAGTATATGAGTCAATAGAGCTGCAGATTATTATTATCTAGAACAGTTACAGTTATGCAATTCAAGGCGCATTGCCTTGGTGAATAATAATTTCCCTTCCCCTAACTGTTTTCCTTACCTAGCGTGTTCCCGCTTGTACTCATCGGTTTAAGGTATTCTTGTCTACGACTTTCTGGCTATGACTGCTACACAATTTCGTAGGCTATTCATTTAAAAAAAGCACACAGCAAAGCTAAGGTAAACACTATACGACGCTCTTTAACAGAAGTCCAAGCAACCATATAAAATACAGAGGTACTTGTAAGATGTGATCTATCGCCCTGATATTCGCATCCACGAGCAATGACTTGGCAATCATGAGTCTTACTCCCTACGCAATGCGGTAGCCATTAAGTTGGACTAGTTGTTGATCATCTTGCAGTAGTTGTTCTTATGCTTCTAATATATGGAACGTGTCAGTCTGTTTTCTATCTGTGCTCGTCCCGAAACAGTAAGAAGAAAAAGTCAATTATTTTTATTCCTTTGCTATTTCTTCTTCATGTTTTGCATTATCCTTAATTTCCATTAATACTTAATTTATAATTTCCTGTATTTTCATTAATTTCCTTTCACAATTATAAACTTAAGCCCTTTAAGTACACTTGTTATTTTAATAATAATTGGAATTTCCAAGAAATTCTATTTAATTTAAGCGTAACGTACAAAAAGATTATGTAAATAAATAAATGTATTAAAATTTCTATAAAATTTAAATTGTGATTTGGTTAAGTTATTCATTATAAACAAAAATATTTCAGTTTTCTAAAGCAAATGTTTGTGCATTTGGCATATAATTAACTGAGAAGAAAATGGTTGCCCAATAATAGGCTGATATTAAACAAAAAATTCCCGAGCACCTTCCCTGGCCCACTCTCTTCAATTATCAGAACGATCAACCCAAAGAGGCGGAAAGAACTCTAGAAAGTTCTGTGAGAGCTGAAGGCGTCTGCATTTTGTGAAAACGTTTGCATCACATGCAAGGAAATTTCAGAGGTCCTACAAAATAGTTACAATATGATTAATCAACTTAAAGTTCCGAATCGATCTAAACATACTCCTTTGTCAAATTTTTGTGGTAAATATTCTTCTTCTTACAGCAAAAATTTAGATATCGATTTCACATTTGGCAAACACATTAAAAGTTCTCGTCATTTTTGCCAACGGGAGAATGCTTACCGCTGACGCTATAGACAGACAGACGGACGAGCGGACAAACGAACATACGAACAGACATTAAAAGTTCTCGTAATTTTTGCGAACGGGAGAATGCTTACCGCTGACACTACAGACAGACAGACGGACGAGCGGACAAACGAACATACGAACAGACATTAAAAGTTCTCGTCATTTTTGCGAACGGGAGAATGCTTACCGCTGACACTACAGACAGACAGACGGACGAGCGGACAAACGAACANGAACAGACATTAAAAGTTCTCGTCATTTTTGCGAACGGGAGAATGCTTACCGCTGACACTACAGACAGACAGACGGACGAGCGGACAAACGAACACACGAACAGACATTAAAAGTTCTCGTCATTTTTGCCAACAGGAGAATGCTTACTGCTGACACTATAGACAGACAGACAGACGGACGGACGGACAAACGAACATACGAACAGACCGTCATGCTTAGACGCATTACGAATTCAAAACTGGCCCGGAATTTATATATTTTATGGGGTTTTTGAGGCTGGCTTCTGTGCGTTATAACCAAATTGTTACACACACTATAACACTGAGTAGATGCAGCCGATTTTTTTCGTATTTGCAGGGATACTACAGCGTCGGGCATAGAATGTTTAAATTCTTTTAGATATGTTTGCTGTAGTTTATGAGTGAGGAGGAAAAAGACCAATTTTTCATTCCATTGGTGTTCTCAGTTTACGTTGTACTGTCGGAGTGTCCTTCTACCGATTTGTCGCGCTTTCAATACCAACCGGCGTGGAAGAACTTCCCACGATTCGGCCAAATTTGAGTTCGATAGTTTGCTTTTTGCGACCAATAGAATGTTTACAACAGACATTGCATTGATACATTACTTGTTGCTGATCCAGAGTATAAATACTTTTAGGGATCTCCGATATTGGCTTCCGCACGTTGCCAACTTTTCGACAAAGTCAATATATACTCTTTATCCGTCGGTGATGGGTATAAAAAGTCCGCGATTTAATGCACTTCCCGCGCAAGTTATTAAGCGCGTGTATGTATGTATTTTGATCGATGACAACTATTGGCGCAAAGGCTGAAAGTAATGCAAAGTATTAATGTACACAACGATCGAATTCCATGTTTTTGATCTTTCCCTACATAAAGAGACAGTGTTTCCCATTAGTTTCGTATTATTGAGTTATTCAGTGTACACAGACGCTAATCATCGAACGCTCAAAATTGCATTTCCGACTTTCATTGCTTTTATTGTTCGATTTGAAGAAATCTGCTGCCGAAGCCCATCAAACATTATTAGAAGTTCAGCGACTTTGTCGTAATAGTGAACTTCTGAAATCGATGTTGCCTTGTGAGAGAGTTAGTGGAAAAGCGATATCAATTTTTTTAATAAAACTATTACAAGGCTGTTGGAATACGATCCACGCTGTGTGTCGTCGCTTCTCGTTAAATTAGTACCAAAATGGAAAATGGTTACATGACTTTTTTTTCTTTGCATGCCGTCAACTTCTGCTGAAACCTCTCGATTTACATACAAATTCTCTCCGCTTATTCGTAATATTTTTGTATATCTCAATAAAGTTGAGAAGAAGAGTTTACTTTGCGATATTTGCAGACGGTAAGTGTGCAGCGCAAAAAAAAAAAAATTTTCACTACAATTAGCATTTCAACGACATTGAATCATTTTTAATTTCACGCTAAAACAAAACAAAAGGACCGCATTAAAAGAGTCAATTGTAAGCATAGATTGCAGACACTCAACCGCAATCTATATTCTGTTGCTGCAATACAAACACTTTTGCGCCTGAATATTGAGCTGTGAATATTAATTTCCGGTTTCTTTGTTTTTTTTTTTTTTTTCAACGCAAATAGTGGATGAATAAATCCGCCCGTAATCATTACGAAGAAACATTAACGGCTTTTTTAATGCACTAACTTTAAGTGCGAGTGGTATGAAAGCAGAAAAAAAACAAAAAAAAAAAGCTTAGAACGAATCTTAAATTTCCGTTTTAAAAATAGAACTTATTGGGAAATTGTTGTCACGCCCGTTGATCGAATTTTTTTTGTTAAGTCTTTTGATTCGTTCTTTAATTTTCAAAGTTAAGATAAAGCACTTGAACCGAAGGAAAGATTTTTTTTGCCTTTTTCTCGATAATATTTTTTCATCTCTATCCGACAAATTTTGGAAGATTCGCTTTGCCGTGAATAAAAACTATAAGTTCATTAGCTTATAAAACTTTAAGTTTCTCCGCCAAATTAAGTTTTGCAAGACGCGTATAATTAACACCGAAAAACTATGCCTAACCCAAACGCGAACATCATTTTATTTCTTATTCTTTTGGAAATTCGCGAAACCGCAGCAACTAAAGGAGCTGAAGGAGCCCATAGTGCATAACACTACGATAATTGAAAAATAACTGTGAACATCCGCTTGATTTTTGAACGGCTTTGGAGCGGTTTTTTCGATCTTAGCTCACCTTCTTCACGATATTCGCTCCATTGATTCATTGACTCCGGGTCGTATGCATGGGCGCAAATTGCATTTCTCGTAGTAATGTGTTTCATGGCCTCCTCACAGATTTTTTAACGCGATGCTCTTTTCCAAGGACGCTGCTTGTTTTTGATACCAATCGAGGTTTGACCCGTTCCAGGCCCGAAATTACATTTGAAATGTTGTTGACCGATTCGTTTGAAAGGCCAACAGCGTCAGCAAAGTCTCTAATTGTCGTCCATCGACAGTTTTTGAGGACCGAATCTTTGATTTGTTTGACGTGACTTTTCTCGGCAGAGTTTGAGTTCTTCGTCTTCAAGCCGTTCTCGCCCTCCTTTCAACTGTTTACACCAATTGCAAACATTCCATTCGGACCAAATTTGCTCACCAAAAGGTCTCTGCGACATCCTAAACGTTTCTGTACAAAAAACTTCATCTCACAAACAAAATTTAATGCAATTTCTTTACTCAAAAAACGCACACGTTGTAAAAATCGGAAAAGTAATATTTGTGTCGTAAAAAATCAAGCGCGACTGAAACATGTTTATGACGCTTATTATGTGAAATTTGACACAAATTTCTGTCACAATGCTAGCAGTTTCGCTACAAAGTATTTCTGATATTCGCTACACTTTACGCGCACTTTAACTTGAATATTGGTCTTACTTTTCGAACACAGTATTATATATATACATATGTATATATATATATATACTAATCTGACGAGGTTATCAATAAGTTTCTTGTGTAACTCGCCATTAAGCGCTTATAAGATTTAAATGCAGTAAGTGCTTAAATGCAAAGTAATTACTTTAACTGCTGTTAATAGAGTTTTATCTCAGCACCTCGCAAGGACAACCGCAATCCTTCTCTCTCCCTTAGGGAAAAACATATAACAAAAGTTTCTTTCCCCTTCTTCACCCTTAAAACTTAACAATAATAATAAGCGCTCAGAAACACAAGCAGTTAAGACGTGCCGGTAAAAAAGCGAAATAGTTAATAAAGCAAAAAGTGCAGCAGGGAGAAAATTTGCTTCTCTCAGCTCTACTAAAGTTTTGTTACTTTCGAAAGTGCTCAACCAATACAAGTGCACAAGTGAATGTAAATATGTACTTGAATTAAAGTACAATGAAACAAGAGAAACCTTCAAAAACTACATTTTTACTCTGTATGTATGTATATATGAAACGCGAATATGCAAAGAAAGAAAGGAAACCTTAACAAACACAGGGAAACGTAGGCGAAATTTCATGTTTGGCTTAAAACGAATATTGTCTCTCGCACATCACATACAAGCAAGCGTTGACATATCGATTGGAACTTAATTATCCCCAGGTTTCGAGATGTTTTTCATTTAATAGAATCATCGTTTTTCTCGCTTGCCCAACCTGTCTGAGAGTAATGAGTATTCGATCTTTTAGCAATTTTTCCTCCTGATTCGTTTGTGACCTTGGGCCTTGCGATTCGATTAATGCCGGGAATTATGGGTTGCATAAACAAATGGCGTACTAATTTTTTCGATGTCCCGCCTCAGCGCCTGCATGAATGATTTGTGAGCTGTGTATTCACTCTGTTATAAGATAAATATCTTACTTTCTAACTATATATACATACATGACATGCTATGATCTCAATAGATAAGTAAGAGTGAGAATAAAATCAAGTATGGAATTATAAGGTGAAGAAAAAAGACGCGCCTTTACTTTGAGATTAATACACAATAATATTATTTTTATTTTTTTATTTTTTTTTTTTTTTTTTAAGATTAGAAGACCTCTCCAACTTGTTAAAGTAATCTTAACGTAACAGGTTGAGCCTTAACAGTGACAATGACAAATGACAATGAGAAGAGCAAAACGTTGAGTAACTAAAAGTAGAAAACTATTCCAGTTATCATTAAAGTGAACATATAACAAAGGAGGTAAAAAAAAAAAAAAACTTTTGCTTGTTTTGCATACAACGCTTATGATATCGCCATCTTGACTTGACCATTTTTGTTGCCAAATTATTTGTTATCCAAATTATTTTTTATTATTCACTGTTGTCTTATTTGCTTATTTGTCAGTAAATCCACATAAATCGGCCTTAAGTAGCGATCTGGCGATTATTTTGATCCCCTTAGGAGTTTATAGATAAAATTCCTTTGCTTCTGCCGCTGAATTGTGTACAGAATTATTTTTATGATTATTTTCAAAAGTTCGAAAAACTCTTTCTTTTACATAAATTATTTATACTTGATCGACTTCTTTCTTTCTTTGCATCTCACAATATATGCACAAACAAATTCGATAATCCGATAAGATTGCGACCAAATTCATCATTGAGATCACTAAAATTATTTATTAAATTAATTTTTGTTAATAAATTTATTTGTTTAAGATGTTAAAATGATATTATAAAAGTTTTATTTTGGCCTTAAAATTTATTATTTATTCTAAAGTTAGCACGAAGTACATTTCAAATGGAAACTCATACTTGGGCAAAGAAGAGAATAGAGGGTTTTCTGTTCCTCGTGTGCAATCCGCTGTCGTCTGCGCAGCAGAACCATTACCAAGTATAAAATTACTTAAGAAATCAATTAAAAAAATTGTATTTATATCCACCGCCTCCATCCTAATAAAATTGAAAAAGAAAAACACGAAACAAATGCGAATATACGACTGCAGTTGAACTGTCGATACCTGCCATCTTTATGTTAAAGTAAGCTAAACACCCAATTTTTTTTTTTTGTTTTTGGCAGCAGAGATGATTCCTGTCTATGTTGCATGATGGGCGGGTCCTTTAATCGATTTAATACTTCATATTTTCGGACAAGAGAACGTTTATCGGAGACAGACAAACGGACATCTGATACTGATCCAGAATCTATCGATCGTTCGATGGCTTGCTTGTCTGCACCTTTCTTCTGGGTGCTTCGGATGGCTTAGTAAACTTGATATATCCCCATGCTTTAGTCGAGGATATAAAAAGAAAAAAAAAAAAAAAAAATTACTATCATAGCAAAGGGAATGGAATTCACAAAATGGAATTCAGAAAGTTCCAAAACTGTCAGGAATGGCTTGCATAATTCCCAAATAATTGAAATAATTATTAGAGTTTATAAATACTTTTGAAGACATTTATGGATTTCCAGGAAGTACTAATAGAGGTAACGGTATCTGTGAAAAAATTACCGCCGTAGATATGATAGATAAATTTTCAAGAAAATACCGCGTGAAACCGAACTCTCAAGGACTACCTCTGCATATGTTTCCTATAACATTCTTAATCTAAATGCAACGGCTGACGGCTTTTAAGCAAAGAAACGTGAAAGTATTTGTAAACAGCAACAATTATTCGACTGAACGAAAAAGAATTTGACAAAGATTTCTAAGGAGATCGACAAGAAAAACAAAATGTGTGCAAGAGAAATTCCAATCTATTCAAGTTCAGATTTCTCTGTGTGTTCAAAAAATGTGAAGTGAAGATATTAGCGAAAAAAAAAAAAATTTGGTTTAAATGTAAAAAATAATTGTGAGAAAATGTAACGTATTTTTTAACTAAGTTATTTATTTATTTATTTATTCCACTTATACAGAACTCAAGTAAAACAAACAGCAGTCGAGTTCCAATGACTCTTAAAGTAAATCTTAAATTAATTATTATTAAAAAAAACTTAGTATAAGTACAATAAAACAAATAAAAGGAAAAAAAAAGAAAAAAAGCATGTTAAAAAAAAAAAAAAAAAA
>KK502403.1:1760674-1811219 GCA_000688735.1 Glossina austeni
GAAGAAGAAGAAGAAGAAAAAATATGACGTTTTCATGATGTTTGCGTTTCATACAAACCTTTATTTAACTCAGAACAAAAATAAAAACGCTTTATTAGATTAGAAATTAAAAATTACATTCAATTGAACATTGGAATAAAAGAAAACTTTGTTATATAATAAAAGTTTTGAATTTATTTATTTATCTCATTTACAGTTTCCTGCAATGCGTGCTTTATCCATATCATCAGCCGATGCATTCATATTGGTCTATGACGTTACCGATGCCACCACATTTGATGAGGTCCGCATGATACGCGATCAAATTCATGAGACTAAAGCCACAACAGCGGTTCCCATTGTAGTAGTGGGTAATAAAATCGATTTACTTTTGGAAAATGAAGATTTAAGAGAGGTGAGCTGACCGACATCCTAATATGCTAATAATAAAAAAAAAAAAAAAAATAATAATTACATTTTATTATGCCAAAGCACAAGCAATGAAAACTTTACCCATCACCGAAAGATGAGCGATATATTAATTTTATCAAAACGTTTGCAACGCCAAGAAGGAAGCTTCAGAGACTCCACAAGGAATCGACTTAAGCATATCCGTCTGTCCGTCTGTCTGTCTGTCCGTATGTCCGTTTGTGTAATCTATGTTGCAAACATTCTCCTAACTGCAAAAGCATCTACTATCGACTTCAAATAAGGCAGAAATATTGAAAGTGTGAGTATGGGAAATGGGACCCACCTACAGTACTACATAAATTGAAAACATCTCTGTTTTTTCAAATGAAAGATAAAATTGTTTTTTTATTCGGTACTCATAAACCACTACAGATAAATCTACACAAATTTCAGCGTATATTCTATGACCGAAAAGATCAGCCGAACCTACCCAATTTTATAGTGCGTAATAATTTGATGCTTTTTCAAAGCCTTTACAACGCACAGAAGCCAGCCTCGAAAACCCCATAAAATATATAAATACTCGGATAGCTTCAAATTTGAAATGAAGCTAAGCATGTCCGTTCGTTTATCTGTCCATCTGCGCGTCAGCGAAAGTGTGTAATAATCGTGGCAAACCTACTCTTGTTCGCAAAAGTGAAGATATCGTCTACAAACTTGCAAAAGAATTTAAAAAAGACCCACATTTTATAAAGAACACGCCTATGCCATCCACACGTCTATGCAACCAAAATTGAAAACACCTTCGCTTTCCGTGTATTTTGCTCGTTGGTCGTAAACTACAACAGATACACGAGATAAATTTCGATAAAATTAGAAAAAACCAGCCGCGCCCATCCACTATTATATAGTATGACCTTTTCGTTCTTTTCCTTTTGTTTAAATTTTTTTTGCACTAGTAATGGGTATAAAAGATTCGGTCACAACCGAATATAAATTTCTTAATTGTTTCATTTAAAATAGAAGAGAATAGGAGCCCCTATAAAAGATTCCTCATATGAAGGCTCCCTGACAAGGCGCACTTGAAGAAGGCAAGCAAACGCTTGATATCTTATTCAATATCTGATTTGCTTTGTTTTAAAATTTTATGCTGTCATAAAAATATGTAATAATAAAATGAATCAAACACACGACTATGCCCGCACTTACAGCACAACAGATGTAAAAGTTAAAAAATGAAAACGATATCCATAAAAGAATTAATTGAATTAAAAGTTTTTTTTCATAAAATCGAATCACGTAAAAAGCACAAGCATTAAATCCATATTCGCCCACCATCTAAACCATCTGTATATAGCTGAGAATTTATATATTCAAACGCATACATCTTCAGGAAAATGACGTGCACAGCATCAGTGAAGACCTAATCATTTGAATATATATATATAAATATTTATATATATATATATATATATATGCCAGTCATCGTCACGCCGAGTTGATTAGCACTTGATTGACAAGCCCAAAGCACATTTTATAGGCATGTGGTATGTCTTCGTCTTTATCGTTTAGTAAAGAGGGTAAAGATCTATCTAACATCGCTCCCTCTCTATGAGTCAGTCAGTCAGGCATTTAAATGCAATGCAACTCTACACTGCGCACATAAGTTCTGTCGCTGTGATTTAACATTTTCTGAAGCGTCGAAAAGTGTACCTTTAGGAAGATCATCAAAGGTCAAGGAAGGAGACAATTTACTTTAAAACCGATTTTATCAAACAAGATGTCTATCGCGCCAAGGGCTTGATTTATAGCTAAGGCACTTTACGATCTTGGGATCTCAGCATTATCTTAACTCTATTTTCCAAGCAAAACATGAACGCAATCAATTATCTTTCCACCAGTCGCAGCAGTTTTCGGATATTCGTAAGCTAGCGCCCTCTTTAATAGTTCCATTCTCCTCAATTCCATTCTCCCTCAATTTTCAAATTTTCAATTGTGTTTTCTGTTTCCACGACTTTTGTCTGAATTAAAATTTATGACCTATCCATTTAGAATGTGTGGACTATTCATATGAATACCACCAGCGTTATGTGTTTTCTGCTCTCAATGTCATCTATGTTTCATATCATAAATTTTTTGCATGACTTTTTTTGTCACAGAATGAGTTTTTGTACCCTACACCACGTGTGGCACAAAAATTTTAATTAAATTTGCACGAATGGAAGGACTTGAGTTAGATCCAGCTTTTATTAAACTGATCTAAGCTTGTCTATCTGTCCGTCCATGTTGTTTTTCTTCTTGTATTCAACCTATAAATCGCAGTTTTTAAAAATATTTTGATCAAATTCCACACATTGACGTGTTTTAGTCCAAAGCCGATTGCTACAAAAAATAGCTCGGATCGGACCACTTTTTTAACGACTTCCCATATAACCGCTTATTTTCAATATCTCTCATATGAGTAATTGCATGTGCAGCAGGGTGTAGGGTATTTAATTGTAAGCTGTGGTCCACTATAGAGTTTTTAGGTTTTTTACTTAATTACTTGAACATTTTCGTTAAATTGAGGATGAATTTATTCAATTTTTAAATGCATTAGTACTCTTGAATTAAACAAAGTGGAGGCTAAATGTAATTTGAAGACAAATGGATTTATTTTTATGCATTTTTTTATGCAAAACTCATATTACAACTTTACTTCTCGTGTATTCATAGCACAAAGTCATCAAAAGAAAAAAACCACAAAAAAAAAAAAACGCCTAAAAAGATGTTCTTTTTTTTTCGTCTTACATGTGTGATTACAATTTTGTTTAACATTTTGCGTTTGCTAAAAATTCATGGCATACATAATCGATTTTTGCAATCTCTACCAATTATTATAGAAGACAATTAAGATAACCGCGAAAATTTATTGCTTTTCAAGCACAACTGCAATATATATTTGACCGTTTGCTCTCCTACGTTGACGATGTATGGAGATTGTATTTCTTACACCAGCCACAACTTCTCTGTCGACATAGAGAGGAGATCGTATTTCTTACACCAACCACAACTTCTATGTCGACATAGAGTCGACATTAAGCTATTCGAAATTGTTATGTAAAGAGTTAATGATAGTTAAAAAAAAAAAAACAAAAAAAAAAATAAATAAAGGTGCAAAGGTTGCTAAAAAAGAAGAGAGAAAAAGTATTAAATATCTCGATATTCTTATAAACAGACCTTGACCATTTTGAAAATGAACGGCGCATATTACGCACAAGGCCATGTGAGTTTGCTTCTTTTTTGCTCCACAAATATACATTTTAAGAGTTGACAGCAACCACATGTTGATTCGGTTAATTCCGTGAGGGAGTGCAAGCATTTTATTGTGCTTAGCACAGACAAAAGGTGATTGCATGTATTTTGATCAACGACATTAATGGGTGCAAATGGGAAAATAATGCGAATTATCAATGTACACATGATGACGATGATGATGATGATGATGATGATGATGATGATGATGATAATGATTTCGACCTTTGTCTGTATCGAATAACTGCTTTCCATTTAGTATTATTGACTTATTCGGTGCATACAGACGCTAATCATGGAACGCTCAAAATTACATTCTCGACATTCATTATTTTTGTTGTTTTATTCGAAGAAATCTGCTGCCGAAGTCCATCAAACACTTTTAGCAGCTTAAGGTAACACTGTTCCATCATATCCCAATTGTCGATTTGTCTTTCAACGGTTTAAAAGCGACGATTTTGATGTCAATGACGAAGAACGGGCTAGAGGACCAAGAAAGTTCGAAGACAATGGATTTCGCAAATCCAAATAACTTTCGAACAGCTTGGCGGTCGAAGAATAAACTGTAGACGTTGTTGTTGTTGTTGCGATAAGAAAAATCCAAATGGAATGACAATGGCTACCATACGAGTTGACTGAAAATGCCATTACGAACCATTTCAATATCGCAGTTTCATGGCTTACCACGCAAAAGGAAAAGAGTTTTCTGTGCCGTATTGTGATTGGCGATGAAAAGTAAACCACAAAATGTCATGGGTTAGCCCAGGAGACCCATCCACATCGACACCGAAACGGGACATTGATGGCCATAAAGTTTTGCTGTGCGTATGATGCGATCAGCAAGGTGTAGTTTGCTATAAGCTGCTAAGATCGGATGAAACTGCTGCCACAGACTGCTGCTATCGACCAGCAATAGCGGTTAACAGACGCAAAGTAAGCCTCTTGGATGCCCATGTGCTTTCTGATTACCACTTGTTCAGATCGATGCAGCATGGCTTGGATGGTACGCGATTTCCAAATGATGAAGAAATACGAAAATGGGTCCGATATCGTTCCTTGGATTTCGTATCGCGATGTTGTCAAAATGCTAGCAAAAAGTTAATCATTGTTTCAATTTTTGTTAATAAAGGCTTTAAATGATCAAAATACATGCAAATACTTAATATATAGGAAAAGATAAAATAAATATTGCGTTTTATTGTGGATGAGACAATTCTTTAATGCGACTTACAAACTTTACTTAAGCTTAGAGGATAGTAATAATGTTAAGGTTATTTTGAGGTTAAAAGACCCAGATAAGCTAAAAGTTTTCCAATTATTATATTTTATCTTTGTGCTCTATCCGGGAAATGTTCTTCTCAAGGAATAGGTTAAGAAAAGAAATAATTTATATAAAAAAAAAAAAAAAAAAAAAAAATTTTCATTTTAAATTATTTTAAGGTTGAATATGCGACAACAGAATCAGTGGTTACTGTCGATTGGGAGAATGGTTTCGTCGAAGTTTCAGCAGCACGTAACGAGAATATAACTCAAGTGAGTATCATAGTTAAATTATGAACAATAGTAGTATTGCTTATAATATAACATCATGATTACGTTTAATTTATTGATTTCATTTTGTATATATATTTTGCAATAGGTATTCAAAGAATTATTATCGCAAGCGAAAATCACTTATAATTTAAGTCCTGCATTAAGGCGACGACGTCAATCGTTACCACAACAAATGGGTAATAATGGTGTTGGTACACCAACACATCATAATCCATCTAGTCATGCTCAACATCATCATCATCATCAGCATCATCATTTACAGCATCAAGCACATACATCGTCAGCGATGGCAGCAGCAGCAACGGCCGCCCAATCGCATACTCCCACCGCTGCACAATTGCAACATTTACAAAGAATACAAGAGCGCAGTTTGGGTGGCAAACGTAATTCATGTTCAATTTCCTAAAGATGTCAACTATCAACAATCTACTAAGCACAACAAAACACAACAAAATATAATTATAATATATAGAATCAGTAACAATATTTACTATATACAAGCCAAATATAAATATAAGTAAATAAAATAAAAAAAAAAAAAATTACACTCAACTATTATGTTATTATATATTAAATTTAAACTTGAACTTGAAGTTTTTGTAGCAATTATTCCTATATCGCATATATAACATGTATATTATATTATATTATATAACATAATATGTTCTCATGCAATTTAATGTGTACGACAAGGTACCTATTCAGATATTTAAGTAAAATACAGATACAGATACAGATTTTGATTATATACATTCCTAGTATTACGAAAATTTTCCATCTTTCTTACACTTTTTTTATTCTCACTACTACAATAACACACAATAACTATAATTGAAAAAAAAATTGAAAAAAACAAAAAAATATTAGTAAGTAAGTAAGTGGTAGATGTCCGTCTCGACGAAGACGAATCTTAAATACTAGTTACCTTAAATTTCTTTTCTTTTCTCTTTTCTTCTTCTTATTTTTTTTACTCTTTTTCATAATTACGGGTAAATGAAAAGGCCTTTTCCATTGAAATATTATGACGCTTTAATAGATGTTTAAACCTAATATTAAACGCACAATATTTGCAAGGAAGGATATACATACAGTTTGTCTTGACTCAGTCTACTTGATCCCTCTTATCCATTTATGACTCTGACTGATAACTGAAACTAAATTAAAAATATATTCGATAAATTTAATTTTTTTTTTTTTTTTATTATTCTTATCAATTCTTGTCACGAATGGAATGACGAACTGATAAGCGGCAAAATCAATTTAAATCCTAACTTGTATCTACGTTTATAGATTGCAACTATAAAACCTTTACATATACGTATCGTTTGATGGTGCGTGCATAACTGATATAAATCATGCAAAAATTATCTTTTGAAGAAAGTGCTAAGGTCTCTCTTTCTCTCTCTCTCTCTTGCTCTTGCTCTCTTTTATACAGGTTTCAATTATATAATTAATATATAGTCTACGTTTTTTATTATATTATAGGATAACTACTTATGGTATATACAAACCTAAATACATAAATAATATATATATATATATATATATATATATATATATATATGTATATATATATGCGTATGTCTATATGTATGTATGATAAATAATATATATATATATATATATATATATATATATATATATGTATATATATATGCGTATGTATAAATGTCAGTAGTAAAAATATCCCTTAGAAAACTCACCAAAATCAATTGCATTTAATTTTTTTATTATTATTCCAAAGTAATTTTTATCAGTTTATTTTGAAACTCTTAGGATTTTATATAACAAAAAAATGAAAAATACAAAAAATAAAAAAAATTGCAATACAAAAAAGTGAAAGGAATTTTAACCAAAGAGAAATTTCTTTTTCTCCATATTGAGATCCTCAAATTTACATGCGTCGACTTATCCTTACCACGGACCCTATTTGCTATTTTTCTAATACTCTTTTTTTTATCATTCAAATGTGATAATCAATCCATAGGCCAAATCTAAATAACATATATGCTCCTAAAAGCAAAACCTTCATCTGCTCGCTCGCATAAGTCAAATCAAAAAAGAAAACAAAAAAAATTTAGTAAATAATAAAATTTAAATATATTTCGCTATTGAAAAAAAAAAACAAAAAATGAAAATAATTTCAAAAAATATATTAAAGTTTTAAAAAATATTGCTTTAGATATCTAATAAAATAATTAATATTTATGTTAAAACTTATTATATATAAATCGCTGCACGCTAAAAATCAATTAAACAACTTTCGCAATGGAAAGATTTAATAAAAGAAAGAAAATACAATTTTTCATCTAAAGCGAAATGAATGCAAAGAGCAATCAAGCGCTAACTTTTCGAAATAAATATGAAGCTTGCCGAGAAATTTGGGCAAATTGCATCGCATGCACAATATCTATATACAATCTATTCGAACTTTATTGATTCGTTTAACTAAGTCTTTATACACACAGGTCCTACGTACAGTAAACTCCACCGTACCGTACTCATATATAAAGTAGGAGTAAGAAAAAATTCTCAATTTATCCATAATTTAAATTAAAAAAAGGACGAATATTATTGTGGGATAAGGCCGACTATTAGACACTCTACATCACTTCGCCTAATAGATTTCATTTTCAATGCTTCACGATGGAAATTATATCATAATAGTGATTTAACGTAAAAAAATTAGCTCTGCCAAATTTGGTCCATCACGGCCTATTTTCTGGATCGTATCCTAATAGGGATTTTCACGAAAATTGATCCTGTGTAGAACGGAGAAGTCTAAGTTTCAATATTGTGGTGATGAAAATTTACCCATAATGTTATGATAATTTCGTACAACAATAAACTCTACAAACTTTGGACCTCCTACGCCTATTTTTGGATCCTGTCCTATATAAGGATTAAACTTGTATCACATTAGGTTGAGTTTTCGGTCCGCTTCTCCATAAATACGCATATGAAAAATATGCCTTTATATAGAAACAGGATATGATTTTTGTGTTCTATAATAAAAATAAGAATTGTGTTAGGCAATGTGGTATAGGGTATTTATAGGTCAGCCTTACCCGACTATAATATGCTTACTTGTTTTTTATACCAAATAGAGCGCCTACTTTCTGAAAACTACAATATTTTATATAGAAAGTAGTCGAAAAAGTGGTCCGATCCGAAACGTTTTGAATAGCATTCGTCCTTGGGCCGAAGCACGTCACTGTATCTGATTTCATTAAAATATCGCGAAAAATACGAGCTGTAGGTTAAACACACAAATATGGACAGACATCAGACAGACATACAGACAAAACAGCTTCGATCGACTCAGAAAGTAATGCTTTAATCGATTAGTGTAATAAATGATGGGGCTATCCCAAGTCCGCCTGAGTGTTCAATACGTCCGCACAAACTTAATACATCCTAGACTATAAGGGGTGTCGGGTATAACAAGGACTTCCTTGGAAGTAAACGTTAAAATTTTTATTATTGCTTTAGATTTACTTTCAGTTTCGTGAGTACATTCATGAAGACTGCATACCCATAAGTAATCGATTGTTTGAAAAAAGAATTTCTTCTACATTTAGTTCTGCACCGATTTTTGAAAACGAAACGCATATCCTCTCAGAGTTTTCGGTAAAGCAACCGGTGTAGAAACTATTCGAAAAACTATAAAATGGTGGTTGGTGTTCGTCCCTTCCGAGGATCAGATTCGTCACATTGCACGATTTTTCGTCTTCACACAGAATTTAATGGAACGGTAGAAACAAAGAAAATTTATGATTTTTTTTTTTTGGGCGGTGAATTGAAGGTCACATCATGTCAAAATTGGTTCGGAAGATTTGCTGCTGGTAATTACGATCTCACTGACAGGCCTCGAAGTGATAATGGCACTCTAGTGGAAACTGATCCATAACTTAGTATACAAGAATTGTAGAGAAGCCTTGGGTCCCCACATGGTCAAGTATACAAAGACAACTACGCGAAGTTGGCAAACGTATAAAGGCATGAAATATGGACACCCCGTCAATTATCTGAAACAAGAATAAGAATATTCGTCGATCAGTTGTAACTTCATTGCTATCCAGATTTCGTGGAGAGTCGTTGCCGGCGATGAAAAGTTGACTCTTAATGACAACACAACATAAAGCTTTCCAAGCCATGGCCAACATAGCAAATTAATTAAAACAAAGCTGCTTCACGTTCATCTTAAGTGTAAAGCGATAATAGTATCCGTGACTACTGATAAACTTCGTTTACGTCACTGTATTGTATAAGAATTTCAACAAGGAATAAATCTTACTGAAGCATGTCGCAATTTATTGACAATGTTTGGCGAAGGTACCGTCTCTGAGAGGACATGCAGAAGACGGCTCGAAAAATTTGAAACAAGTGTTTTCGACCTTTCTGGGCGACCATCTTTGATCGATGACGATGTTTTTAAGCAAGATCCTCTTCCGACAACATCAGAGATCGCAGAAAGGCTTGATTTAGCTCAGCAAACCCTCTTGGACCATATTTGGAAAATAGGATTGACGATTTGTAGTTTAGTTTATAGCAAAAACGGTGAAAACTTACCGGTAGACCTTAGATGCTTCGTCTTGAGTACTCAATAACTGAACTAAATCTCAATGCGGTAGAGTTTACTTCGCTCGTACCTATAACGAGTGTGCAGCCGATAAAAGCATAATACTTGCTGATTGGCCACACTCGCCCACCAGGTTGCGGCCAGCTCCCTTCACCTTTCTTTCTGGCCGCCACCGTGTCACCCAAACAGGGTGATTGGTCTTTTAAAAAAAAGAAAAAGTCGGTTCTTGTTCACGTACACGTGTAAATCGTCGAATCGAGACTTTAGTAGAGTTTAGATTGGCATCTGTTATCGATTACAGACTACCCCTCCAGATATTTGTGTACTTAACTTAAAAGTCGCACTTTGTGAGATATTTTGGAAAAATTTAGAATGTTTCGGCTCAAAAAGAAATTTTACTAAAACTGCTACTGGTTTAGAATACTTTTTCGACTTTGTTTTTTTTGGCAAAAATCGATGAGTCATGGTATGGCTAAATTTGAGCTTGAAGGGTCGATGTTTTGCAGCTCCTCTCATATAATCCTTCATATTTTTTATAGCAAATCTATTTAATGATAAAATCTGCCTCATAATAGTAACTTGACTCATATGTGAAATGCATAGGTGTAGTCTTCGGACCCCCATCTCCCATAAGGGCAGCCATGTCTTTTATAAGCCTTTGTATGGCAACAAATAGCTGAATAATAATAAGGTCTTTGACCGACAGAAGAGTTATACTAAGCTAAGGGTTGTAGGATATTAAATGAACGGTTTTGCCCGATTATAATGTTTATGCTTATTTCTAAATTGTAAGACTGTAAGAATTCCAACAATACACGGCAAGCAAACTGACAAACCCGTCTGTTGCTAAATCTCGGCTTGGAATCTCATACGTTTATTGAAGAAGATTTCCCGCACGCCTTGTGCGCCCTGTGCCAAGGGAAATGCCAAAGGAAAAGAAAATATAATCCACTTGTTTGATACTGAGTCGGTTTTCTTTGCTGAAAAAGGGTCGAACTCTTCACTATATAAATGCCTTAGGCATTCTTCAGAATAAACAATCAGTTGTTGAAATTTTTATTAACTATGTTTACCAAAAGCTGATGGCTTACGTTCGACTATTTTTGTCGCACGAGTCGGGGCGGTGCAATTTTCATTTCTTCTTCCCATCAAAGAATAAAAAAGAAATTCATTTTGTTGCTCACCTTGCTTACTGATAACATAGGCTATCGATTAAATTAAAAAGCGTCTCCCGTTCTTTTTTTTTTTTTTTTTTTTTTTTTCATCTCTCTTCTAAAACATTTAAGAATATTTTAAGCATTCAATTTTTATATGTAGTTTGCTTTCTTTTCGTTACCATAAAATAAATAGTTAAACAAAAATATATAATAAATATCTAAAATGTAATCTTCCAATATATTATATACCTCCGATATAAAAGCTCTAGATCTCCATCATAATTGACTATTGGTGGTGGATGAACCGAGCATGAGAATATTGAATTAATTCGGTAGAGATTGTAAACGGAAATGAAGCATCGTTTACTTTACTTCACCCCAGTAAATAATAATAATTTCTTTAAAAAGTATTGAACCATTAGAAGTAAATTACTTGAAAATGCATTTACTGATGTTGGAATAATATTATGAAGCCGCGTTCGATATTGTCATTTGTCATTTATCGGACGCAATAGCATTTCTATAGTTTGTCTAGCTTGTAGTCAAAAATTATTGAAAAGACTTTTTTTTTGCGTCATCTGATAAGAGAAAAGCTTCTAATGATTGTAAGATCTTTATTAAACACTTGCAGATCTTGCCGACAAGCGTTTGAACAAATTTAATAAACCCCTTTTTGAGTAGTGAGTAAATATATAGAAATATCAGTTTTTAGGACCAATTGCAGAGATATGGAAAATGTGATTATGTACGTGTGCTTAGGTAAATGGAAGAACACAATTACGTATCTCGAAAGTAATTCAATGAAATTTTGATTCAGGTAAAGTGAACATTTTAAGAAACTCAACACCCTATCACCCATCATGTAGATATATAGACTCGTTTAAGAAAATCAATTAACTTTTGAACTTTATCGCTTAATAAATGCCCAACGAAAAGATTAGGATAAGTATGCTTACTAAGAATTCAATTTGAATTGATGGCCAAATAAAACCAAATGCTTGATGACGTAAGCGATTGTAAAAATTTTGAAAAGGAACGTTTTTTTCCAAGTCAAAAAATTCATAATTGATATTTTCATATCGTATGCATTAATGATAAAATGAATAAATAAATATATATATATATATATATATATATATATATGTATAAAAACTTTTCTACATTTTAAGAACTAAATAAAGCAAAAAAAAAAAAAAACACAAAAAACAATTTTCTTTATAAATGTACTAAGAAATATATTTTTCATTTATATATAAGTTTGCATAAATGGGACAGAAACGAAAATAAGAGCAAACAGTAGAAGGCCGAAATGTGCACAACAGTAAAAAAGGAATACATGTATAAAAAGGCATTTACACGTGTATATGACTGCTTTAAAAAAGTCTAATATTTATTTAAGAAAAAAACAAAAAATAAATAAAAAAAGTAAAAACCAATAAAATGCATTAGTCGCCCTTGGACGAATCTTAGATACTCACCGTCTTGAGTTAAACGCAAATATAAGGACTGACATTTTGTGATCATTAGAAACCGGGAAGATATGCCAACACAAGACGCCCCCCCACTAGTATCGCGGAGGTTCATTAATAAGTAAAGTTTTGAAAATAATATTTTACCGACCATAGCGGGCCTGTCATATATTTACCAAATGCTGATAACCTACAGCGGAACTCATAATCAATGGAATTGATTTGTTCGCAGCACATCCCACTGTCGATATCTCCATTCGAACCTTTGCCTGTGAGGAAAAACTTGGTCTCAATAGTTTAAATGCAAACGTTACCGCATCAATAAACCGACAGTGTTCCCGTCGTTTTTTTTCTTTTTTCTTTTTCATACCCATCACCGAAGGATGAGGGGTATGTTCATTTTGTCAAATCGTTTGCTACGCCCAGAAGGATGCTTCGGAGACCACTCAAAGTATACATATTCTTGATCAGCATCAAATTCTGGATCGGTTTAAGCATGTCCGTCTGTCCGTCGGCGCAATATCTGTTGTAAATATTCTCCTGGCCGTAAAAATGAAACTAACGACTTCAAATTTGGCAAAGACTTTAAAAGTTTTTGCACGCAGGTTCGCATTGAAAGTGGGCCGAAATCAGTTGAAGGACTACAATGCCACGTAAGAGCAAATTTCAAAAATTCCGTTGAATATATAAATTTTTGCCTACTTACAGATTTGAAATTCACATAAGCATGTCCGTCTGTCTAACTGCTTAATTATATAGCATCTGCGATAAACATTCTCCCGTTCGCAAGAGTGAAGATCGATTTCCAAAACAATTTGAAAATGACCTAAACCGACGAAACAACACGCCTGCAACGCCCACATGTCGATACAATCAAAACTTAGAATATCTTTGCTTTTCGTAATGCTAACAAACTACAACCGATACGCGATAGAAATTTCCACAAAATTATTCTACAACCAGTAAAAAAATTATATTCAGTTATGAGCGAATTTTTTACACCCATCACCGTTATCCTATTTTTGTGCAATCATTTTTTGAAATATCATCTACCTGTTGCAGTCTACGACCAACGGGCAAGAGAGAAGGTAATCAAAAATGTGCGCTGTTTTTCTTATACAGACGTGTGGTGTTGCAAGGTTTTGCACCTTACTTCCGTGTATTATAAAAGTTTGGCAAAATAAATAAAATTATGACACACTATAAAATTGAGTAGGCATGGCCGGTGTTTTCCATACTTTTAGATGTACTACCACCACATCATCCGTAGAATATACGTTTCCAACTTTGTAGATTGATCTCGCAGAACCAAAACAATTTTTCAATCCTTTTGATGAGTAGAGGTGTCTTCACTTTACCTAGTGCTGTAGGCGTGTCCTTGGACCGAATAACCTTTGTGCTGAAATATTCCAGGTTTGTGTCAAATTTGAAGTCGACAGCTTGACTTTTGCGCTCAGGAGAATGTTTACAACACACATTACACAGACGAACAGAGGGACATGCTAAAACCGATTCACAATTAAAAGCTTCCTTCTGGGCGTAGCAAACGTGCTGGGGCCTACGTCCCCTCTCCAAATTTGTATTTTTCCTGTTTTTCAATCTTTAATAAGATAACTGTGATGGTTATAAAAGATTCGATCGCAAGCGTCTATAATTCCCTTACTTGTTAAATTCGTTTACGATAGACAGATCTTTAGTAAAGTTAGTTGGTCGATTCGATTGGTGGGTATTTGGTTAGTTATGTTTTTGAATTCACCATAAACCGGTTTCATTGCGTTTTTGAAAAGTATCGGGAAGAAGTATCGAATTTACTCAATAAATTTCGTTAACGTTTCGTTAACATTGAATTCACATACGATACATAGTTTAGACGTAATCTAGTCTTACCTGCAGTTAGACCTTCATACTTTCAAGGGCTCTCCAACCGAAATGGCTTATGTAACGACTACCAATTTGCAATCATTTTGTTGTACTATTTTCTTAATCACGATGTACGATCTGCATGCGTGTCGTATGCAACAAAAAGTTGTTGGCTTTTCGTTATTATATACGATTTATAAGAAACGCTTATCTGTTTAAGGTTCGCGTTCAATTCCATATACCATTTTTGATGATAAAAATAATGGAAGCGAAAAGTTCATTACGAAATTAATTGGTAAAAAATGCCAACCGAAAGAATTCTGAATGTATTGGAATTTTGAAGAAAATTATTACCAACAGTTAATATTAACGTATAAGGTGCGTTCAAAAAAAATGGTGACCTAAAAATATGTCCTTTATATCCTTCAAAGTACCCCCCCCTTAGATATAATAAACTTGTGCCGGTGCTTACTCCAATTCTCGAAGCGCTTTTGAGATGCGCGTTTTTATTATGACCTTGAGCTCTTTCAACGATGCGGTCTTTATCTTCTTTGATGGGTCTTTTCTTTATTTTAGAAAGAGGAAACAGTCGTAGGGGACCAAATGCGCTAAATACGATGACTGAGACATGATTGACTGGTTGTTCGACAATTACGGACGTTTTGCATCAGAAGAAGGCGTACACTTGAAGGGTAATATGTCTTATTGACCGCACAGAACGCCATTGCATTCGAAGAAATGATTTAGCAAAATTTTCACATTTCGTCCCTAGTCTTCTCCTTGACCTTACTTTTTCGCTCTTGACCCCATCTTCCATTTGTTTACTTGGGCTTTGGCTTCGAGATAGTAACTGTGTATCCATATTTTATCACCAACTATGACCCTTTCGAGCAAACCTAAATCGTGTTTGATGTCATTCAACAGCTCCTGAGCGATGCTCATGTGACGGCAGGGGGAATAAACCCCCCCCCCCCCCCGCAAGCCGTTTTATGGCGGAAATATACGAAAAAATTGCATGACCTGAGACAACCCATATGTCGATATCATCTATAACTTCCTTAACAGCGATCCGATAACTCTGCATAATAATTTTTTTGATTGCTGCAACAATTTTGTCAGTTGTTGACGAGCTGAGGCGTCCAGACCCGGCATCGTCATTATCATCTTCTCGACCTTCTGCGAAAAGCTTATATTATTTATAATCATTTTTTTTTTTTTTTTTATCAAAGCAGACTCGTCACACGCCACAACATTCAACATTTTAAATGAGTTGAAGAACTTTATTTGATTAGTTCACAGGAAATTTACTATAGATTTCTTGGCAAAACAACTAAAAAAACAAATTGAAAATGCAAAAGGGCTGATAATGTCGTACAAATGTCATGTGTTGTAAGATAACAGGAATTAAAAAAATCTGAAAAGACACCTTTTTTTTTCGTGAACATTTCTCGTACATACAGAAGATCGAAGATCGAATACTTGAATGCGCGTAATTGCCCGTAAATTGGGAAAGTAAGTCCAGAAAGATGTCGTTCAACATTAGTGAGCCAATCTGCAAACTTTTCATGTAAAACTTATCTTATTTCCCAAGTTTCTACATATTCTTCCTGCCCTCATATACAAAAAAAATGTAATTCCGGATGTCAGGCTTTGCATGTAGCAATCAAGAGACATCATGGATGACACGATAAAGATAATTGAATAAATCACATTTGCTTTTATTATTTTGCAATATTTTCATTTGTGGTAAATAACAGAAAAAAAAAAAAAAAACAAACATAAAATTACAAATAGTACCGTGTGTACGTTGTTTGGAAGAAATGTGTTTTAATTTCTTATTCTAATGAAATTAATTCAATATATTTACTTAATAAAGACTTTTAAGCAATTACAATTACAACTAACAAAGATGTATGTATGTATATATGCATGTGTAAGTTCGTTTTGCAGTAGTGATGCTCCGTCAACTCTCTCATTTATTGCATACAGTGTTTAAATGAAAACAACAAAAAAAAGTAAATAAATAAATAAATAAATAAATAAATAAATATCAGAAAACATATTTTATTATTCTACTAAATCTATGTCAAGTCCAGAAAAAGAAATCCCTATGACGCAAATTGCAAATGTTTTTTAATTACCTCAGTAAAGAAAATTTATGCAAGTTTTCCTTTTCTCATCTGTCATTCATTAATTATTTTATTTCATATGATTGGATGTGAAATTACAATATTTTTAGTATTTATAAATGTTTTTCGTATTATTAATTGTGAAAATAATTAGAAGAAGAAAAAAAAACAAATGATGAACCATCAGTAAATATGTATAAATTATTGAAAAGTATATAAAAAAATAAAAAAAATAAAAACATAATTTATTGTGTATTTTTCATGATATGAACATTTATACTCGCCACAGGCCCATATTTTTATTATGATCTCTGAGACAAGATGTATTCGCTTAAAATTGTATTTTTTGCATTTATTTGCATATATTAATTAATTCAAAATCAGTCGCTGAAGGACTATTTAACTATCTATACACCTTTGAATAATCAGATTCACCATTAGCTTCCATATCTTCCTCTAACATCATCATTTTTAATTGGAAAAGCGTTACATATATACAAATAAATATATATATATATATATATATATATATTTTTTTTTTTTTTGTCTTTATTCATATGATCCTATTGAACTTCCAATTTCATTAATGATATGAGCTTTTTTCAAATTTCTGCTTTCGCAAGGCCATGCCTTTTGTCTTCATATCCTTCACTGATGGATTCATTTTGACAAAACGCTTGTAACGTCTCGAAGAAAGTTTCAAAAATCCCGCAGAGTATATATATTCTTTATCAGCATCAAATTCTGAATCAATCAAGCATGTCCATCTATCCGTCTGTCTGTTATCAACATTCCGCTGGCTGTAAAAATGAACCTATCGCCTTCAAATTTACCACAAACATGGAAAGTTCTTGCACGAAGATTGACACTGAAAATGAGCCAAAGGGATCGAAGGACATGCCTACAGTGCTGCCTCTATTTTTCAAAAGGAATAAAAAAGTGGTTTTTTGCTCATTGCTCATAAGCACAACAGATAAAACTGTAGACATCTGAATGGCGATACTGTACCGTCTTTACAAAAATTGAAAAAATTAACCACGCCTAGCCAATGTTGTACTGTATGAAAATTTAATTTTTTAATTTTTTTTTTTTGCATTTTTTAAGATAACGGTGATGGGTATAAAAGATTCGGTCACGACCGAATATAATCGTCTTACTTGTTTCCTCCACAATGATGATATAGATAGCGTGGTCCATTTTGTCTTAGTGCCACATCTCAATACCTACCATTTAATAGTGGAGCAACATATATTTTAGTACCATTTGACGGCTTCTCTGTCCTTATATCCTCTCAATATGTGCAAGACTAACGTCTTATGAAAAAATTCGAACCGGCTGTCCGGCGCCTGATACCCTTTACGTATCAATATAAGAAGAGAATTCTGTGAGTGCACGTAAATATGTAAGTGAAGGCCTGAAGTTATCATTTTATGGACGGAACACCCTATTGAAGACTTGAAATCTAAGCATCACAAGACTCAACGTAATTTTATTTCAACGCCCCGAAGCTGTATCGAGTTATATCAATTATTTACGCGGCCAAGTTCGGTTTATTACGCAGAATTCTCTTCAGTAAGCAACCCGAAGACTATGCCCTTCTCAAAGATTTAGAATTTCGGCGATAACTTTACGAGTCCCCTGTTTCGAAAAAAAGAGATACAAAATGGAAAACGAATAAGGATTTCCCTAAACTCCTTTCTTTTTCCTAGCCTTCGTAATTAAGTGGCAAGATGGTGGTTCTTTATTAAGGCGCTATAGAAATAGATACAAGTTTTTTTTTCCTTTTTGATCCGGAATGCTCAAGAGGTGTATTATGTATTATATGCTATTACCCTAAAAAATGACGAGTAAAAGAACCAAACTTTCATGTTCTATATTAATGAGTGGGCGCGGCTGTTTTTTACTATTTTCAAAGTAAAAGTTTTTGTCGTGTAGGCGTGCGGGCGTTATAGGGCGTGTCCTTTGAAAAGTTTAGATCACTTGCAAATTCTTTTGCAAGTTTGTAAGAATGGTTACCACAGATACTACACAGTTGGGCCGACGTCCGAAATGGACAGGCGGAGAGAGGGACACACTTAAATCGATTTAGAGCTTTATGCTAATCAAGAATAAACGCACTTTGTGGGATCTCTGAATCTTTCGTCTAGGCGTTGCAAACGTTTTGACAATATGAACACACCCCTCATCCATTGGCGATGGGTATAGAAAACGATTCAACGTCGAGCTACACTCGACATACATCTGGCAAGGGTTAAAGATACTGCTAAAAAAATTGGAATGAAATATTATTGGAATTATATTCCATGCCGTTTTGCGAACGATTAACGCTTCGGGAAAAACGAGTTTAAAGTTTTGGAATGTATTGCAAAATTGTTTTTTATGGTAATGACTTTTTCATAAATTGCCGCTTTTAGCCAACAATCCCAGGACCATAAAAATTCCTTCCACCCTCAAATATACTTCTGCTTCCTACTGACTCAAAGATTTTACGTCCGGAAGTATATCGTTTATCGTATTGCATCTGACAGAGACAGAATTGCGCCTACGGCACTTTACCTCTTGCGACACAATGAAAGGAATGCAAAGAAAATTGATGGCTCAATCGTAGCATTCATAGCTAACTTAATTTCTTGACAAAGCGTGTGGGGTCGCTCTCAGCCGCCTTAATATTGATACATATTTTGGGCATATTTGTATTTGGAAATACTTTCAAAAACATCCATTAGTGTGGTAGAGTAGTTAGAAACGAGCAGACATTGCGCTGTAACTTCCTAGCAGGGATTCATTTAACGCTGATAGCCAGTGTTTGGAACGCTTGGTGAGAAGTATTTTTTACAGGTAATGCATTTTTCTCCAATACATCTATTAAGCCAATCAAAAATATTTCTAAAAAGTGTACATTGCCCTGTCCCCTTAAGTGATTTCTGCTTACCCGTTTTTTTTTTGTTTTTTTTTGTTTTTTTTTTTTTTTTCATTATACGCTTTAACGAAAATAAAACTTATTCGAACTCCTTACCATATTACAGTTTCCTATTTTATTAATATGTAATTAGTTTAGTAATTCGTGAAATATTTATACAATTAATCTTGTTCTTGTTACATATGCGTAGGGAATTAATTTCATTATTATTTGAATAGATAATTAATATAACTTAAGAGCTAATTTGTTGTTGCGAATGTTTCCTTTTGTTATTTTGTTCTTAATGATTACACAAAATAATCCAACGCTACTAGAAAAACCTTTTTATATATATAAAAAAAAAAAAAAATTTAAAACAAAAAAAAAGAACTCCATACCTAAAAAGTTAAAAAGAGCGTAAAATTTATAGCGTATTTTAAAATAAAGAAAAAGGAAAGAAATGAGCTTAAAGTATCGAAGGTATTCAAAAAACCTAAGGGATATACGTAATAATCATACAAATAATAATTTAAAAACAAGATACGAAAGACATTTCCAAATTTAAATATAAGTTTAATAATAAAGAAAAAAAGAAGTGAAAAGAATAAAGAAAACTCTCATCTATATGTCGAATAGCTGGACATAAACTTATTACGGTTTACTTTTTTTTTATATAATTTTATGTCGTTGATAAAGTGACCACATCGCTGCTACTGCTGCGACTTTTGCTAGAGGATGAGGATTTTGCTTTGATTTCGGTTAAAGTAACTGAACCAGGACCGTTGAGGAAATGCATTTTCACATGCTTTTGCAGGTCTTGTTGTGAATCGAAAAATACTTGACAAAGATCGCAAGGATAACGGGATTTAACCATTGCGTTATCTATGGGTGCTCTTTTACGATTTTCTTGCAACGAATCTTCGTCTTCATCATCATCAAATTCGTCAGAATCGACTTCTTCGTCCTCCGCTTCTATGATAGCTAAATTGCTTCGATTGTTGAGATGTTGACTTCCCCGACTTGCAATTTCATTTGTGTCTTCATTTGTATCGGGATCCTCTTCAATATCATCTTCATCTTCATCTTCAGCATCATCAGCGTCACCATCGCCATCACCATCGCCATCACCATCGCCATCGCCATCACCATCACCATCACCATCACCATCACCATCGACATCTTCATCTAAATCTTCGTCCTCATCACCTACAGTCTGCTGCGCTCCTACAGCCATTTCATCAAGTTCCTCTTCGTCAGCGGCAGAGTCCTCATCATATTCATCGACAGCCACGCTTCTTTCGACTTCATCTTCATCGACCTCATCTTCCACCTCGTCAACGTCATCGTAATGGTCTTTAGCACTGTCGCAAGATTCTTCAAGATTATTGGTTTGCTGTTCGGTGACAACAGGTACTTCAGTATTATCTAGTGGCTCTTGTTTTATTTTAACTTTAAGCAATTCTTCCGTCTGATCACTTTTGGAAGTTTTCTGCTGCTCTAATTGCTTTGGCGATTGCGTCTGTTGGATCGAGCCTTTCTGTACCGATTGCGATTGTTCGATCGGTATAATAAATGCTTCTTTCATATGATTATGTATATGATTAATTAGTTTCTCTTTGCGTGACACGTAAGTGCCACACAAATCACAGCCCCATTGAAACGGTCCGAAAGGCTTCATTACACGCGCATCGGCCACTTTATGTTCAATCCAATCCGCTTTACTTTCAAATTTTAAATTACATCGACGACAATTGTTAGGTACATCCAATTCAATTTTTGGCGGCACAGGTAGATTACCGATCTCATTCTTGTGTAATTCATATAAATGACGACGTAAATTATTATTGCTGATAAAAGTGGAAGGACAGTATTCGCATTTGAGTTCACGTTTACGTTTCTGGGATTTTGAAAGGGGGACGGATTGTCGGGGCATAAGACCCACCGCTTGTAATCCCAGTAGACGTTGATGGTTGATCGGGATTGAATGGTGCGATTGGTCCTGGTGCTGCTGTTGCTGGTTGGTACTGCTGAATGTACCCAGATTCGATGTACGCTGATCTGCTTCGTTCTATTTTATAAAAAATGATAAAAAGCATAAAAAAATAAAAAATAAAAAAAATAATAAAAAATAAAAATAAGAAACAAAAGAGAAGAGATGTTATGAAAACAAGCTTCTTTAGGGGAAAAATTTCATTAAATTTATTATTTTGTGACTGGTGTGGAGGCAAACAACACAAGTTCATAAATTTGTTGAAAAATGTCCTTTAAATTTGGAAGGCAAACCATAGAATTTTGAGACTTTTATCGTTAAATTAAATCATGAGATTCTCTTGTAAGCGCTTTAAATTCAAAATATCGTGTCTGTGAATGAATGAATGAATGAGCTCAAATTTTCAAAATTGCAATTCCCAGTTGCTTATTATACATCATACATACATAGTTGAAAAGCTGAAATTCCCTCAAATTTTCAAATTTTGGCATTTGCTAATTGTTGTGTAAATGTTCAAAGTGTATGGAGGAAAAAGTGAAGATTTTTTATATCGGAATAGACAAAAGTTTTACACAAACTCTAGACAAGATATGCGTTTCTTCACTGCAATTGTCCAAGCGGTACTGAATAAATCCACACGATGATCGACTCGCGTCATTCTTCATTTTTCCACATTTTAATAAGGAATTATGCATAGACGTAATATAGAGGGAATATCAAGTATTTGGGTCTCGAGCCGAAATTTTTATTATTTTCATTATTTTCATTAAGAAAGGGAAAAGTCAAAGAGTTATTTCGTTAATCTGCATATAAAATATTTACTTTTCACAAGATTACTATAAAAAATATATTATGCGATTTTATATGTTTCCGTGTGACCGTTTCCTATAGGCACAAATTCTCTTGTTCATTATAGTTTCTTCTTGAAAATAATGGACAAAACTATCGCTGACTATCTACCGCTATTCAGAATCTAATCTATTTGAAAATTGTCGCTTACAAAATTATACTCATGACTTTTTAACTGTGTAGTTTTTATGTAGTCACTCAAAGTCATTATATAAACAGAATTTTGTTTTTTGCCAAAACCATTTAATGTTGGACATCGAAAATTGCTTATCAAACGCCATAAAGCCTCGCTGCACAAGTCCACAAGCTCACCTGTTTGCTATCACCTCTGAAATGCCATTTCCGATGCACTTTAAGTGCAGTCATTTGCGTAAATATCTTCGAACACAAATCGCAAGCATACTCGCCATTCTCATTCATTCGATCCATATAAAATTGATTGGGGTCGGCGGGCCCCGTGTCAAACATTGACGCCAGTGGATTATCTGTATACAATTCCATTTCATGCATTTGAATATGTTTACTGAATAAATCTTGATCGGTGAAACGTGCCCCGCAAATTGTACAAGCCACTTCCGGTAGCTTAATTTTTAGACCGGACCCTTGAAGACTAGCGCTGGTCGCACTTGTGGTATTGGCAGCAACAGAGGTAGTATTAGCAGTTTTCTCAGCATCATCATCGTCGCGAGAGGCTTCGTCTTCGTCGTCATCGTCGTCCCCGGTTTTATGTTTATAAATCGGTTGAGCCGACTCAGAATTTGTCGCGCCACCAGATTTAGCCGATCTTCGATTACAAGTCGGCGTATGATTTTCCAACATTTGAGTATCGAAAAATACTTTCTTACACAAGTGGCATTCGGAAGGCTCCGCGATTTGAGGATGCTTCTTATAACGATGGACCTAAATGCGTAAAATAAAAAAGAAAGCAACCAAAATATATAAACAAATTCTTTACATATTTTAACCTTGTCATACCCATAAACTCTTACGACCACTATAAACATTGCCACAGTCCTTGCACGAATAATCATTAGAATCAAATTCGTCGTGTGAATTTATATGAATTGCCAACTTTTTATTGGTGTTGAAGTTTGAGGGACAATATTTGCATTGATACCAATATAAAGGCACGTTACCACTAGCACTATTACCGCCAGCTCCTGATGTATTACCAATGCCACTAATGGGTGTCGATATACCAGACGCATCCGCTCCAGCTGAATTATTGTCGGCAGTACCCATCAATGAATCTTCGCCATAATCGTCATCGTCGTTGTCTTGAGCTTCTCCTTGTTTGCCATGTACATTAGCCAGATGATGTTGTAACTCTACGTCGGTGCGATACACAATTGAGCATATCTCGCATTCATACTGCTTGATAATCATTTCGTCCTTGAGCAATGTGTTATGTACTTTGAACATATGAACCTTAAGACCCTTCTCGTAGGCAAATTCAGCATCACACAACTGACACTTAATAAATTGGACATTTCGTATTTGATGATCATTAAGCATGTGATACCGGTAAGACTTCTTTGTGGAAAAGCGTCGTTGACAGATGCGACAACGCATACGACGGAAACGACGATCGGCTGCCTGCTCAAGTGTTCTTTTCAAAATAGTCTGTTGTACTGGTGGAGTAGAAAATGATGAACTTCCTGCCATGGCAGCCTTAGCGGCCATGGGATTTTGCAGTTGATGTGAGCGCATATGATTGGAGAGACCGATATTGTTATTAAAAACGGCCTTACAGATTGGGCACTCCTTCTGTCCATTCAAAACGGGAGTAATACTGACACTATTATTATTATTTGAGAGTTGCGTTGTTGCATTATTATCTAAACGCAACTTTTTAGCAGCATTCTCTCGACCACCTTCGTCGTCATCAACTGAAAGTGCAAAAAAAGAAGAAAATAAAATATTTCCGCTGTGCCACCGTTTGGCTTACCAGTTGTCCCACCATTTGTTATTGACATCAAATCCTTCATCACGTAATCGTAACGACCGCTATAAACGTTCTGGTTATTGGTATGACCAGTAGGTTTTACGGTCTCCGCATTAACTATATATTCAAAACCGGTGTGACGCGTCTTATCCGCATCATGAACGTTAACCATATGATCGCGTAAATTGGATAGACGGGGATAGCCCACTCCACATTTTACACATTTGTAAGTTTGAGGCAATTGATCAGGATGCTTGGATTCCATATGACGTAATACATTGTTGTAATTGTTGTACTGTTGACCACAAATAGGACAAGCCTGGGGCATACGCGAAAAACACTGACTTTTGGCCGGCGGTGCAGGAGTTACGGTAGCTGACAGATTCTTGAAACTGCTGCTGCGTGAGTCATCAGCTGAAGATGCACCTACATTGAAAACATATATTTAATTAACAATTAAATAAAACACATCCGTGCTCATATATTTTATATACCCATGCTTGACTTTTTCCCCGGTGAATTATCAGCATTTGTCATAAATTGTGGTTGATCGCGGAAAGCGGCCAAGTGCTTCTCTTGGACATGTTCCATAAATTTGTGTTGATTTTCATGTTTCGTATCGCAGGTGACGCAACGCAATATTACTATGCATTCCATGTTATTATAATGACGTTTGCGTTCGGCTGGATCGTCGATATCGACCGCGCAAAAACTGCACTGTGTTGTGCCAATGTCTTTACGTTGCGCAGCCGCATGTTCATCATAAACATGCGAACGAAATTCCAATTTCAAACGGAACGTTTTAGGGCACAATTTGCACTCGTACATCTTGTTAACCAATAATTCTTTGGCTCTCATCTTTTCGGGTGTGGCAGCCACGGTGGCCGTCACGGCAGCTGCAAAATTAGCATTTTTCGCCATTAAGTTTTGCAATATTTTATAAAGATTTATGCAGTTGCGTCGTTTTAAGTGTGAGATGAATAAAGCTTTCGAATCGTTCAGCTTCAAGCAATTGAAACAAAGATTACGTGGTAAAGTTAGATACTTTTTACGCATATGCGCCATAAATTTTTTATAAGTGCTGTAGTATTTATTGCAACAACGGCAAGTCATCGTTTGATATTGTAATAAAAATTCTTCATTTTGCTGAAGAAAGACAATTTTTTCATCGGTCAATAGCTGTTGGTACTTTTCCGGGCAATCATAATCCCATCCTCCCATTTCGCTGTTATTAAAGGCATTTACCACTTCTTGGCGGTATTTCTGATTCGATATTAAGCCGCTGGTGTTCAATTTGCAAGCGTCAGCCGCAACAGCCGCTGCTACGGCACGTTGCAATTCCAACGAGGCATTTAAAGCAGCCGTTTGTTTATTTAAAGAACTATTGCTATTACCTGTTGATAGGCTATCAAATAGAGTCGGATGTAAATTGCGCTCATGTCGTCGAGCATTGGCCCGAGTGGAAAATTTTAAATTACATGCCCTACACGAAGCTTCTTTTGTATCCATTTTAATTAAGTTAGTAGTTGGTAGAGGTTTTAACTCAGTTAACAAGCGTTGGGCTTCGTAGTCACCATAGTGTGAAGAATCCTTCGAAAATAAAACTCATTTATGATAAACTTTTGTTATACGTAATATTTTGAACTCACCATTAAGGGTTCGTCGCCTTCATCGGCGGTACGCTCTAAAAACATTGTCGGATCTACTATCTCATCGGACTCATCATGTTGTTTTGTACTGTTATAATCATCATCCGCATCAATTGGTTCATCTTTGATTTGAACTGCCGGTACGGGCTAAAACACAAAAATGCAAAGTTGGCAGAAAGAAGCAAAACAATTTTAAATGATGAAAATAATAGAAGGAAAATATATGCAAAATTTTAAACTTAAAATATTTTTCTCTTATTATTGTTATTATTATTATTATTGTTATTATTATTATTATTATTATGATTATTATTATTGTGTACACCCTTCTTATCAATTTTGAGCAGGAATCTGCTCAAGAAATATATGAAAAATTTTCAACATAAATTCTGTAACGTTTGACTTTCAGAAGCCATGACTGTGAGAGACAAAAACATCTTGTGTTTTCCTAGAACATTCCAGGGGCAGAATTTCCCTGATATATTACTAAAAAAAAAAAAAAAATAAATAAATAAATAAATAAATAAATAAATCGCGAACAACATGTAACCGAAAGTATCAGTTTTCAGTCTTTACCAGATATTTCCAATAGCATATGCAAGAAACATTCGAAGCAATATGATACAAAAAATCAAAATACAAAATGTCTCAAAGTACATAAGTAAAACAGCTTTGAAGCTCTCTTTAAAGAGCTAGATATTGTTTGTGGGGGTTTGTGGGGGAGATGAAGCACGGAGCTAATCGAAATTCAGGTCCCTTTTTGATTTTTCTCTCAAATACAAGTTAATGTTATAACTCAAAAATTAATTATTATTGTTCTACATATATATAAAACAAAGAAATGTATGTGTTAAAACAGTAACGGTATGCTCATATTTGTCTTGACATACGATACATTTACATTATAGGAGTATCGTCTGAATAAACGCAATTGCTGAACAGCATTTTGACAACTCGTAGCAGAAGCTACAACCGTAGCAACATTTGTTGGTGGTGTAGCCTCGTTACCAGGCACTAAAGCCAGAGCAGCAGAAGTTATGGTAGCAGTAGGTGCTGCCGCAACTACGGGAGATGTAAATATTTGCATAGGCGTTGTTTGTTGTATCGGAATAAGTAGTTCTTTATGGCTACTTTTGTGCTTGACTTTACTAGAGTGCAGCAGCACATTAGAGGATTGTGTTTGCTGTTGACTACTTTGTCGTGGTTTATATTTATAGGGACGTTTAGTAGAAGTAGTAGTAGTAGTAGTAATAATGGAAGTAGTGGTAGTAGTAGTGGTAGTAGTAGTAGTAGTTATCGTTGTGGGTGCCGGTGCTGGACTTTGCGTTTGTTTGGGACTCACATAGACTGTTAAAGATTTTCGTTTTTTTAATGATGTTATGCCCTCCAATATTGAGGGTGCCAAGCCCGATACAGAGGCCATGTCATCCTGAGCCTGCTGGTCATCATGGTGTGTATCTCCTTGGTCTTGCTGATATGCCGATTTTTTCGTATTATTATGCCCGCTCTCCAACCATGAACGCTGCTTGTTTTGTGAGGCTAAACAACGATTCTTGAACGACTGCCAAGAATTCAAATAACTTATGCAAGCATGACAAATGCTTAACGATAAACGATCATTGGGCGATATCTGCAAAAAAAAAAAAAAATACAAAAATAAATAAATAAATGAAAATATAAAAGGAAAACACTAATTACTTTAAATTAAATGATTAAACATTAAATTTCTTACTTTTAGTGACTATCTATATAAATTTGAGCTGCGGGAATTTCAAAGTGTTGACAGTAATTTTCAATGCTTTTAAACAGGAATAGAACGAACAGAACGTAACAGAAACTTGTCTATATAACTTTTAACGCCATCAAAGCTAGGGCACATATGTATTGTATGTATATATATATACATATATACATACATATATATATATATACATATATATCTATACTTATATCTGTTTAAATGTCTTTACCTGCACTCCCGCTTTAACTCTTACCATACTTCAAGCATAACAACAAGGAGCAGTTATTGATGCAGTTACTGATGTTTAATGGAATAGTTGCTACTAAAAGCAGCTCATACAATATTTACAAATGTCAATGACCCTAGAGACAATAACAACAAAAGCAACAACAATAACCGAAGCCGAAAACATATTACAAACACAAAAGCAAATGCATCAACATTATACATATATGTATATACGCATCTCGTATAAGTGTATTTATTGTACACCTATACTCCTCAAAGCTAAGCTATTGAATATTTGCGTTGTACAAAATGTCCTTCCTCTCTCTTAGTGATAGTTGGATACACAAGTGCGGAATTAATTTAAACGCACACATAGGGCATATATGCGAAAATATATGCAGTTACACACAAATAGAGAGTATGATGAAAATAACTATAGGAGCGTATATCTGATACGCCATACCACCAACAAGCAATTTATGTCCTAATACATGCGTACATGCCTGCATGTGCGTGCCTTTAGTTTATTCCTTTACTATCATTTAATGGGCACATCAATCAAGTCTCATTAAATAACATTAAATACTTTTGGTTTTATTTGGTAAACGAATTAGTGAGAAGAAAAAAAATTAATAAAACGAACGCTTCAAAATAGGCAATAAGCTTTGAATATTCACTAACCCTCAAAAGTAGGCAATATCTATATAGCTTGTACCAATTATTCAAATGTATTCTTGAGAGTTTCATTCAAAATTTCTACATTGAATTTTGAAGGAACAAAATTAAAACTACTTTCAATCTATAGGAAGAAAAAACACATTAGAAATAATTTCAATTAGATTAAATACCCATTGGCTTGAATCGAAAATCTTGCGAATATTATGCTTTACATGAACCCTGAGAATTCGCTTAACGGTCGACAAAGATATGAAATAACGGACGCCATTATTTATACAGAAAAATTTGCAGGAAGCAAGCTGGTTAACTCGATCATCAGGTAAATAGAAATTTTTGGAAAAGAAAAAAAACTAGGAGGTATCATGCGAAAATCAAAGATTATTCATTTTCTTCTTATTTCATATCTTTCATGTACTGACTATTTTCAAGTTTGATTGTCATTTTTTTTTCTAATCTTAAAAAAAATAAATAACTTTTTACGACTCTATTCCTGAAATGAATCACAAAAAGAGTGCAAAACAAAGTGCCCTGCAGAAGTTACTGAACATATCGTGCCTTACCCTTAGTAATTTTTAGAAAATTTTTTAATAAATTTAAAATACGATTAATGTGTTTTTCTTTTCTTTTTTTTTTTTTTTACTCTTCGGGTAAAGGCCTAAATCTTTGCTATACTGGATTCTGTAATAGGCATTACGTTCTACTATTTCCTATCAATTCTACATTCATTTTAGATATAATTCAATACAATTTTTTTTGTTGTTTTTTTTTCCCCCAAATATGAAAAACAAATCAGTTATGATTTGGCAGAAAAATTGCATAAGATATTCGAACAACTCAATTTCCCGAAGGTTTCTATAACTCGAATATCAGGAGCTAACTACACAACCAATTATGTACAATAATTACGCACACAACATACATACCAACTACTTAAATTGTACATTAACTCAAACCTTTAAGAAGCTTTCCCTTGAAGTCAAATATATTGTATATTGTAAGTATGTATGCGCGTTTATATTATATGTGCATTATATGCATATAGATATACATGCGTACATCTATGCATATAGACTTGCATGTGGCAAAAGCTTATATAAAGAAAATTGATGGTTAACAAGAATTTGGTGCATTCAACCTAACTCTTACTCTTCTATTCTATTCTCATCGTTATTTAAATATATGTGTATATATATTGAATAACGTTCGGATATTCGAATAAGCTTATGTTCATGTTATGTATGTTATAGATTTTAAATATATCATCAGGATGGATATGTTTGAGAAAAGTGTGAGAAATGTTAAAGAATTCCCTCGGTTACGCTTTGCTGGAGGATTTCTATTGAAAACACAATTTTCATGGTGTTATTTAATCTTTTGTTTACGAAGAAGATATTCGTTGCTATAATTTGCAAAAATAATAAATATTTGGGATAACTGCTGCGTTCGCTTTTTCCTTTCGATATGCTGTGCCATACGTAGAAATTATAATCCATTTGATATAAATATTTGAAATTGAAGCATTTTTCAAGAAAAGTTCATCCGATACCCGTTATCAGGCCATAAAGTACTATGCACGATTTGATACGCACCAATTTACATATTAGAAATTATATATATATACATATATATATATATATATATATTAATACATATTTGTATATGATTTTTTAAGCGGCCTGAAATATTGTGCAGTTTCATCCACAAGCGTCATTCCATCGTCCAGTGCGTGTCGCATTTTCACTGATTAATCGGCAGAAATTGTTCTCTTGCTTGTTACTAAGAACTGGAAAAAAAAAGACTAAAATGCGTTTAAAGTAAATATCAATATGAGATTTCATTTATCGAAGCACACTATGCCCATCCTTTCTGCTGTGTGTGATTCCAAAAAGCACTTTAAAGCGAACAAAATATTATAAGGTGTTGTTTGGGTGGGGTGGCGTAATTCCTTAAAATATTATTTTATTTATGTGAAATTTTGTAGTCCAAAAAATTGGTGACTTGACTCGGGGATGGAATGGATGCCGCCATTCATGGAATTCAAATGAAAAACATTCCATATAAATAATAAAAATAACAATAAGAAGCGAATTTTAATATCGATTCTGTTCATTTCATTACCATTCATTATCCTTAATATTAACCAGCTATGCAATGAAATGAGTTGAGTAGTTTAGCATCCAAAGCCAAAGTTTAAACACTCAAAGACAATTTTGAATTGAATCAGTTGGGCGTAAGGAAAGTTTTATAAGTCGCTTATATTCAAGCCATTAAAACAATAATGCGAGAGTGCTACTGAAACTTGTGCTTCACAAGTTTCTGCCCATGCGGACTCTATATAAATCCCCGAACACATCCGGTAAAGTTTACAAAAAATTATTCTAACCAAAAATATATTCTAATTCAAGATGATCTGATTGTGCTTTAAAATTTACTGTAATCGTGACCCGAATCGTGAACATATTTTTTATTAGCCGAAGGCAAACGTTTAAAAAATGTTCAATTATTTGGCAAAGGACTTAAGATATAAGGAAAACTGGAGTTTGCGATAGCAAAAAAAAAACAATTGTACCTCTTAGGCTAATAACTGCGATTATTCGATCGAATATATTTTAGATAACTTCATATTCATATCATAAATAGTTCCACATATGTTGAAAAGAGAATGGAATGGGACGAAAAGGATAAAATACAAGAAACTATTTGGAAATTTATGGAACGCTTCAGAAAAGTAACAACTACCGGACCATTCGGACATAAAATATAATTAAGGATTTTTCAAAAGAGCTGGTTTAGTAACCTATTCACATTCACATTTCCTGAACAATTGAAAAGACGGTACGCTCGCTTTGCTTGAGCAGATAGATAGAATCAAAGCAGTAAAGCAACTAAAAAGAAGCGAAAGCCAGGTAGCCAGCCAATGCCTTCGTCGTTAATATCTAAAGCCAAATGTAAAAGGAAATCCTCAATGTGTACATTTGACGAAAATGCAAAAATGAAATATGTGTATACTTTCCTTTCCAACTAACAGAATTTAAAAAAAAAAAAAAAAACAAAAAAAACAGCCCTCAAAATGAAAAGCAAAAGAAAACGCATATGAAAGCGTTAACGCTTGCAGAATGGAAAAATGAATGGATCACAGGCTAAACCACCCTATAAATGCACAATTATATACTTAAGCGATATATTATTTTAAACTATTTTATATATATATTTTTTTTTTCAAATTATACCGCCTCACATATCATGCATGATGATATGCCTGAGCTTGCAATCATTACATTTAAAGTTGAAACCGATAAATTATAACAGTTAGAGAGACACGTATGCAAACGTGCAATACATTTTCGTGTGACTAATAAGACCCTGGAGTATAACACACACTGTTCCATATACCCGATCGATTCCCCTAGGCAACCCTAACCTATGCAACTATTATCGAAAATAACTCGAAATAATAATAATAATAATCTAACAAAGTATACGACAGAAATCCTATGGAAACCGTACATAAGAAAGAAGCATCGAAAAGGAAAAACCAAAGGCTGAAGCATGACTTAAAGCAAATAAATAAGCAAAGTAGTAGTAGTTGAAATATATCAAAAAGAAACGCATGCAATTACCTAACCAGCCAGTTGTTGACCAAAGTGCATAAAGTAAGTAAACGATGGAAGGACGTATACGTACGCATAAAACGCAATCTGACAATTGAAACAAAGGCATGAATTCCTCATATACATAGTTGCAGCTGCTGCTGCCCGCCTGACTTACTTACAAATTATCTGGTTCTCGACGAGCACATCTACAAAATGGTGGATGAAGTTGAACGTATGAGAAATATTAAAACTGAAAGCTGAAAAAATAAGAAGAAGACATAAAAGTAAACAATGAAGAGCCTATAGTGGCTGTAACGCACTAACACCACCATCTCGAATATTATAACGACCGACCATAAATAAGATTTTATTAACAAAATATGAGACGACTCGTTAAACGGCTGCTACAGAGCTTATTTAGGTTAAGTAAAAAATTAAAACCTAAAAAATGCTTGACTGGCTGACTGACTGAATGCTAGATAGTTTGACCGCTTTTTACCCATCCCATAATGACGACTACGTTAGTAGCTAACTGTAGTACAAAAGCATCTACAGCAACAAGAACAGCAACAACAACGTTAAAGGCACACACACTTATGGCTGATGATAACACACAACAGACAACATACGGAACGGCAGAGCACTGTTAAAAGCAAATAGCTGACGTTAGGTAAGACTAGCAATACCAAAAGCACCACTACCAACGTGACTGTGATGATGACGACGACAATACCAAAGAGTCATATCATAAAGTCGTCTAATTTAGCCACTAATCAACCTGTCTAGTAAGTAATCAGCAGTTGAAATTTCCCAACACACAAATGAATTCGTTAAAGGAACGAAGTGGAATCGATTCTTTTCCAAAACCTTTACTTAATTACAACGCATATTATATTTCACAATTATCCGGAGTTGATGGAATACCTACAACCAAAAAGCCATTTTATCATTTTGTCATAATACCCTTGGACTCAAAACTTGCACAATCAGTGCAATCGATGTGACAGCAACAAACCACGAGCAACCACGACAAGCACTCTTAGCCAGCCACTGCCACGAACAAATAATAACGACGCGACTACTACCACCACCATCACTGTACTACAATCGTCATCATCATTATAATCACCATCATGAATGCGGATCAAAAGCAAAAATAAAAATAAAAAAAGAGAACAAAAATGCCAAGCAAGCGAGGGCAAAAATGCCATTCAAATTGCTTGCGATGACTGCATGCCAGAAAATCTAACCTCACTTTATTCGGCATGCTCTGGCAAGCATGGAATCAGCATGTATAACAAATTGGTTTCTCCCATTCCAATACACGGGTGTGGCCCGCATCATTACATTCTATCTCCTCACTGTACTTTTGTGGTGCCCAATCCAAACTTACCTTGACGCTTACACAACTGTATATTTTAGTGGCCAAAGGTTCCTTATCCGCAGCGTAACTATTTAAAATGGATATGCATTCGTTATCCGGTGCCAGACAGAGGCGACAACAGTTCTGTCGCTGTTGTTGCTGCTGCTGTTCATCCGACATTTTGGTTTTTTCACTTCACAAGCCTCTCGTGCTGTCGGTGGTGGTTTCTATGTAATAGTTATGGTATCTGTGTCGCCTCTGCTCTGCTTTATGTGTCGTCTATATCTGGATACACACTCAACTTATATACTCAATGCTTCCTCTATTGCTTTATATATATTTTTTTCCAATTAAAAATTAAACTATTTAACAAGATACTATTTTTTAGTTTGTTTGTTTATGTTTTCACTTTTATTTCAAAATTTTTGTTTTTATTTTTATTTTTTGGATTTCACCTACTTTTTTGCATTTTTTGTCACAAACTTGTATATAAATTTTCTTCACCGTTTCACATTTTTTCACTTCTCCTTATCTAGCTTATACCACAAGTTCAGTGTTGTCGACTGCACACAACGGGATTCCATTAGTAACTGTGTGCCATTTCCTTGCCGGGATTTCATCAAGATCCAAACAATAATGCCTACTCTAAGTTAAATTTATAAAAAAACGCGTGTTTGAAAACATCACAATATTTTATAATATTTTTGTGTTACTGAAAAAATCGAATTCTTAATAAAATATAACTGTTTACAAATTTCGATTGATACATTAGCTTAAAATTAAATATTGCATTACTTTTCATCAACAAATTAACATTTTACCCGTTATTAAAGTCAAAAAATAGCAATATTCTTGAATTTTTCCGCGATATTACAAGATATGAAAAAAATGAACAATATGCATATGAAATTTGTAGTTGCCACACTTTTTACTGATGCACTATTAACACATTAAATTTATCATATGTATTTAATGCATAAAAGAACAGATTGAAGGTTCTCTGACATACATGTATAAAGGTTCTTCGCAAATATGAAAAGCAGGATTGATTTAGCGATTTTATGAATTCTTTTGTTGTAATTATGTTGACGATTTCAGAAATTTTCTTACACAAGATCGAAACATTTTTTTCCAGCTGTTCCAGTTACATTGGATTATGTTAAAGGATTAGCGGAAACGCTGGCCCATAATACACATCTAACAAATATCCACGAACTTGAGTTTTTGGTCATTAAAAGTTGTTCTTTAGTGACAAAATTAGTGATATTTCATTATGCGTATTCCACATGCCACTCAAATCTTTAAATGTCTTACTTTCGCAATAATAGTATGCATGTAAAGTTAAAAAAATTCTTTGTGCTAAAATTATACAGAAGAATACTTTGGCTTGCATAACACGTTTTATTCGCAATATTCTCCCTTTGTTTAGGTATATGTACTTTGAAAAATAAAAAAAGCTAATAATTGATGTTAAAACGTCCGTACAAGCCGAATATATATTTCTTGTTTAGATCTGATTTTTATGAGATAGCTTTTAGTACTTACTATATATATATGTATATAATAAAATGATCTTCCGGCTCACAATTATATTGAATAATGAAAAAATTATTTTCTATATTAACCCAGAAATATTTATTTTTACATTTACTATATGTATATATATATATACCGTAGAATATTTTATTTATTATGTAATATTAAGAGAATAAATACTTGGTTTTTAAATTCAAAATATGGTATTCGACAAACCCTATCTAAAAAAATTTTATAGATCACATTTGTTTAGGTAGTTTTTCGCTAATAATTCAAGTAACACGGATCAAGTTAATAAGTATGTAAATTGTTCAGAAAAAGGAAATCTAGCCCTATGAGATAATTATTGTTTTAGTTAAAATCGGTACATTTACGTTGTAACGTTTGAAATGAATACTCAAGTGATAAGAATTTTAACAAGCCCCATCAGTGGGCTCGAAAATTCTAGCAAATACGGGAGGTATTTCATGGACCATATCGCTGGCCAGCATACCGCGACCAAGTTTATGAAAAGCACTTGCATTACACTCCTTAACTAAATAACTAGCGGCGAAAGCAGCCAGAAATGCAGGATTAGCTTGTCTCGATTCGAGAGTCCAATAGTAAAACACTGCCAACGTTCCGCATAATAAGTCTCCTTGACCACCGCAACGACGACCCGACCCTCCGGGAGGTAGGCCATATATTTCTGATGTGTGAGGTATATGTATGCGATCAATGGCACCTTTTTCCAAAACTACAATTCCGCTGCCTAATTTGGATATGCGATCGTAATTTGACTTTTCGCCAGTATTCGGCCCAAATAAACGTTGAAACTCTATGGCGTTTGGGGTAAGTATAATATTGCGTTGACCTTGTATCAAATCCAAACGATCTATAAGTAAGGCCAAGCCGTCAGCATCAATAACTAAAGGCTTTTCTTGTTTGAGGCAGACTTTAATAAGTTCGATAACAGTCTTTTGAGTTTCAGGCTCACGTCCTAGACCAGGACCTATAATCTAAAAGTGAACATAAGAGCTAGATGCTTATGCTAATTTAATATATATATGCATACACAAAAACATATGCGTGTTATGAAACCAGTACCTACCACTACATGTAATCTCTCTAACCAAGGAGATATTAATTCTACCGCATTAGCCGCATCCAATAAAGGATGAACTATTAATTCAGGGCTATATGATTTTATTACTACCGCCGCTTCGCGTTGGCAAAAGACATGGGCCAAATCGGCCCCAGCTTTTAGGGCGGAAATAGCAGCAAAATATGGTGCTCCGGTATACTCTAACGAGCCACCTACCACCCCAATCCGGCCATATTCACCTTTATGCTTGGTATTTGTTAATTTCGGCACTGTTGTTCGAAGAAGTTTCAAAAGTTTCTGCGTCTCTACTGGTATCTCAATGGAGCTGCGATTGTTGGACATTTTTGAATGACTGCTAATAGTGCAATTATCATTTACAGTTGGACTTGGATGACACTTTAATTGCGATAACAAATAAATGTTGACTCTGGGATTTGAACGTATAAAAGTTGAGTGCATATTTTCTTTAAAAATATGTGACACTGTGGTTTTTAAAATTAAATTTTTACATTTTCCGGAGGAATGCCCCACAATCTTAATACAAAGCCTGCACTAATCCAGCTTTCAACGAAAATAAAAACGAACAAAAATAAATCAATGAAACACGGAATAATCAATTTCTTTTATCAAATATTAAAAACGTGTAGCAACTTATAATCGAAATAAAATAAGAGAAACATGTCTTGGGTTGTAAAAAATAGTAGTCATTTGTTCAAAATTAAAATATCACTTATGGAATTTATGCGGCTACTTAGTCGTATTTCGCTATATTTCGCTTTTTAATTGCACATTTGTTTTTTAATTGATAATAATCGAATAAAATATAATGAATAAAATTATGATAAGAAGTACATTAGTACGTAAATATTAAATTAACATCTTATCTTTTGTTTTATAAATATATTATATAAAATAGGGCAAACTACGCTCACTTTGTGAACGCTATTTGGTACTTTATTTTGCAATGCTGTACAGTATGTGTTATTGAATTTTAATTAGCTATACATTTATTACATTTAATTTTTTTGGTTGTGCTTTAATAAATAATTTACATGCTATGAAAAGGTGAAATTGGTTTGAAATTTCAACAAGATCTCAGGAGTCAGAACTTAGTCTAAAAGACAATATTGCTTTTGAAATGTAGAATTTATTAAAAAGAATACAATGCATATTTATCTATACATATAGGTGTATGTATAAATGTTTGTTCGCTTTGGCATGTATTTTCTTTTCCTCGTTCACTCATTGTCATTATTTTTGGATAGATATTTAAGAAAGGAAATATGCTTTTTTATAAAAACGTACATAATAAAATAAATAAATATAAATGTATAATGTAAAATTTCTTTTTCTTTAATAATGTTGGTAATGAAAGGATATCCGAAAAGATAGATATAGCTAAGCATACTAAGATTGTGTGTTGATTTTTAGCTTTGTACTATTTTCCAGTGAAAATACGAAAGCCAAGAAATTAAATAAACAGAGCCTCTCCGAATTTTAAGATTTAAGCATAATTTAACAAATGTAGTTCGCATCTTTTTAAGTAACGCTAAAAGCGGAAAGAAATTGATAAAAAAAATTATGACTAAATATAGAGTGAAAGGGTATGTGATAAATTTATCAGCGAAATAACAACAACAGTCATACAACTAGTTATTCATACTTAAACATCTCATTAATATAGTGATAATTAAAGAAAAAATGAAAACATTTACGGCTTTTTTAAAAATAGCATTAAATTATAATTACTTGAGATTATAACAAATGCATAGCTCAAAACATACAATGGAAAAGCATAATCATCTTAAATAATAATGCAAAAAGTAAAGGAATTTCATAATATTTTTATAAAATATAAAAAGGGAAAACAAACAACGGGAAAATAATGCACGTAAACACATGTATATGAATTCCATAAGCGTCAAAACAAAACAGGGGTATTCACATAGCTGGAAATTGGGTTTTTCGGCTTGGCTTTTGTATTCAGCCGTTTTTGCAAAACAGCTGAATGCAAGAGCGAAAGCTAAATTTTTCACGCGCGTGTACGCCATTACCGTCCAGTTTAGGCCGAATCCACCGCCAGCTTTTACTGTATGAAGAAAATGCTTTCACTAAATTAAGTTTATTATGTCGTGGATCTTGTCGTTTATAGATAAATACATATATTTATCGCAAGATATAGCGAAAACAGCTAATATACGTTATTTCGCAGTATCTAATAGGTGTGCTGATGCGTAAATCATATAAAATTTGTTATCTTATTTATTTATGTATATATTTATTTTTTGATTTTATTTTTGGTATTTGGATTTCGATTCTTCAGTCGATTTCGGGCGAAAACAGCTAATATACGATATTTCGCAGTATCTAATAGGTGTGCTGATGCGTAAATCATATATAATTTCTTATCTTATTTATTTATGTATATATTTATTTTTTGATTTTATTTTTGGTATTTGGATTTCGATTCTTCAGTCGATTTCGGGCGAAAACAGCCAATATACGATGTTTCGCAGTATCCATTAGGTGTGATGATGCGTAGATCGTATAAACTTATCTTATTTTGTTTATTCATATATATATATATTTATTTTTTGATTTTATTGTTGGTATTTGGAATTGGATTTTTCAGTTGATTCACTTCATTTCTCTCCTTTAGTTGATGAGTTTAATAAGGAGAAGTTTAACATGAGGTTTCGCCATCCAATAAAGAACTATTGTCTTAGGGGCCAAGTCATAGATCGATTAAGCCTGATAAAAAGTTAAATTGACAAAAGTAAGAGAAGCAAATTGCGGAAAAGTTCACTTCTCTCGACATGGGGTGAAGGTTGTTGGAATTATGATTTCAATATAGCAAAAATGCTTAGATCAATATCAATGTATAGGTTTATAGAAAAACGTTTGTGTTACCAATAGTGTACATAATAACTCCAGAAATTTTATGTAAAATAATTAGATACAAGTTTCTTTTAGCTAAATTTTTGAAGAAATATAAAACCAATAAAATTATCCGGATTATACCCGAGCGAATTTTGAAAACACATTCTCGCGAGTAAATAGAAAGTAAGGTCTCTGTAATTTAACCCATCTTGGCTGACAATTGTTGGTTCAACAGTCGTGGTCAGATTTGATCAAAAACGGGAGGCGTAATCATGTATGGATAAAATTTCGCTTTCGCTTTCGCTTTCGCTTTTATAGTCAGCTGTTAGGCAAAAGCCGCTGAATAGAATACCGAAAGTTAATTTTCCACTACGTGAATTGATAGATTTAAGGTGTGCTTGTAAATGAAGGATAACAGCTGTATCAGTTTTGAATGTCCATTGTTGTAGGATGGATATATTACGCCATTGCTGTTCCGGTCCCAATAGCCAGGAGATGCCACAAAGCGCATTTATCATCTGTGGTCGTAAAATTCTGTGAACTTAGAAAAAATTTGAATCAAGTCGAGTGATATTCTATATAATGAACGCATCCTGCAACGGAATCAGAATATCGCAAGGTGGATGTAAAATTCTTCGTCGCTGAATGGAATTGATTCAGAATTGTATATGATAAGCATCAGCTAACGTTCTATGTCAATTTTTGGGACTTTGAGAGTTCGGAGAGACAGTCGGCGACAAAACGAATTAAAATTTATCATTAATGGTTTATATATAGACACGGTCCAGGCTCCGATTCCTTCCCACACATTTCTGCGTGCAAGTAACGTCTGTTACGATCGCGAGAATTCAGATAAAGACTAATATTTGACCACCACAAAGCTCAGTTTAATCAAAAAAATATTGAAATCATTCGCTCGTTTTGATTAATCAGCCGACACGCCCATATTAGAGAAAAATGCGTTTACATGGTTTTATGTATTGATTTGTTATGATGGGTGTCAAAGATTCGTTCTTCGTCGCTTATAACTGTTTTATTTGTTTATAATATTTTAATATATAAATAATTGTTGCAAAAGCGTCTTAATATTTATTTATCCGGTAAAATTCTCACTTATCATCACTTGCAATTTCGCCAAAGCGTCTTTATCAAGGCAGTCACAAATGTAAAGAGTTTGGAACGAAGTTTCAATGAACTATAGATTGTTGTCATTATTGTATTGGGCAAAAAATGTATCGCCACTTAAAAGGTCTATTGAACTACTGTACTCATCGCCCAAGTTGCTAAACTTTCAAGGTTAAGGAGTCCTGCCAATTCTGGCACCCGCTTTGATTTCCATCAATATGCTGTGTCTGGCGTTATAAAATGTCTGCTTCTGCAGATGGCCGTGCGCTCACACGAAATATGATAGTAAGTTTTGGTCATCGCTTCGTAGAATCTGTACAAATCGGTATCTGAGACATTCATGTTTTTCGGGTGATACCTGAAAAGGTTGTAGTTCGTGTAGAAACCAAACGGACCAAATGGAGGTTGATTTCTCCGATATTTCCAGTAGCTTATAAGTTATACTGGAAAATTGAATTAATCCATGGTTCGAACAGATAGGTGAATTTTTCTGTGCACGCTGTAATGCCATCTTATTTATATGTCTGCCTTGGCACGCCACAAAAAGATTCTGAACTTATCCTCGTCCCTCCGGCTTCCGTATTCAGTCAGTAAACAGTCAGTCCTGACTCTATACGATAAGGCACTTTTGGGAAATCACTTTTGTTGATTAGGAAGCAATTTCTGTTTGATGTACTCGGATCGGTCGGTGTTGACGTCTTTATGTACATAGAAAACGTAAGAGAGTATTGCAATTGGTTAGGAAATCTTGTGCGGATAAATTATTCTTTTCTTATTTAATTATAAGATAGCAAGAGAAAGCTATTCATCATCCAATTGATTGATCGGACTTGTGTCCGGACTTGTTAGTGCAATTACGGAGAAATTACGATTAGCATTCAATTCTTCCATCCATCCTTCGTCTTTACGAATTCTCGTGATACATTTATACACATATATATATAAATATATTAAAAAAAAAGGTTAGACTTGATCTAATATGTTATGGTTATAGTTCTTTTCTGTTCTATTTTTGGTTGTATGTGTTTTGCGTTGGGTCTCCAAAATTCGTTTCAAGCCTTCTCCCAATTAATAATATTTTTTTATATATATATATTATTTTTTTACTTTCTTTTCATGCAACGCCTTATTGAATACTGCTGATATCAAGTATCGTGCTTTAATTTCGTCTATAAAAGATTCTACAAAATTTTAATAAAACATCAGTTGACATTATCGTCTCAGTTATTAATCAGCGCCCTTTTTAATAAAGAAACTTTTAAATAAAAATTTTATAAGAAAAAGGTATAAAGTATTTTAAAAGAATTTTTGAAAAAAAAAAAATATATTAAAATATTAAAAATATTTATTTAAAATAGTTGCCGGGTAAAAATCGAAGTGCAGAAATTATTTCTATTACATCAGTGAAAACGAAGCGTAAGAATAAGCTTATTTTACCAACTTGCCCTAAAGGACTCGGGGTATAATAGATTTTTAGTTTGGGTGAAGATACGCTATATAAACATTTGATCGGTGTAAGAGTTTTATGTCGTTTTATCATGTCTGTCGATCTCGTAAGAAGATTTGAAAGTTGATTTGATCTCGATTGAGTTGTGTCCTTCCATTCGTCCGTCTACTCTTGAAAATCGAATGTTCGCAGAAGTTAGAAGGGAAACTGAAAATCTGCATTGGAACGGAGGAACTTTTTTTTTTTCCGATAGTTCGCCCACAATAACAAATTTAACGAACGGGAAACTTCATGAATATTATGTTCGAGGAGCAGTGTATGCCCTTGCAAATTAGAAATTTGTAGAAAAAATGACTTGAGATTATCGCGATGGTGTATCTATCTACAAGATTCAGTTTCGAGGGGATTACTGTACTACTACAGATTAAAGTTTCCGAAACTGATTGATCTTCCTTGCGTGGAACTGAAGTAAAATGTTCTTGAAATGTATTCTATCGCTTATATATAGTATATGGAGAATTATTTTGAACTTTTAAATTTGATAAAGTGCTTCCCAATTTATTTTGCAATTCTCGAGAAGATTAAAAAAATAAGTTTTGATTTTTATTTCTCATCTCGCTCTCTTCGATGTTATGATATATTATTATGCTTAATGACCCTTTCATTTATTGCTTTAGATTGTTGAAAGCGTTATGATCAATTCATTGGTTATAAATTAACATTACATTTGTAATTGTTGGTTTAGTTTACGTTCGATTGTCCGAACAACTCGTTTAAATACAGACTTACCTGTTACTCTGATGCATCGCAGTGCGATGTATAGGCAAAGCTTTTTATGGTATTCAGTGTTAATTGTCAGTTGCATTGACTTATCAGTTAAAGCCAATGGCCAAGTTGCGATCTCAATGGCAGTTACAGTCCGAAATGCCAATAACGAAACGGTACATTTAAAGAACTCATTATTATTTATAACACAAAAATGCTCTCACAATCGTGTGTCTGTGTTGTTAAATATTGAAATCGTTCATTGGAATTTATTAAACAAAAATAAAAACAAAAACAAAAAAAAAGAGAGGAATATTTTGTAATATCTTTTTTGTATTTTTAACAAATGTTTTTGTTTTTATTTTTAAAGATGACTTATCAAGTGGAGCCATTAGCAAATTCTTACGCCGAACTGGGTGAGGGTCCGCATTGGGATGCAGAAACTCAAAATCTCTATTATGTCGATATAACTGCGGGCAAATTATTGCGTTACAGTTACAAGGATGACAAGGTGTACGAAGCGAAAATTGAAGGTGAGGACTTAGCCAGCTTCATTATACCTGTTGCCGGTAGTAGCGACACATTCGCTGTTGGTGCCGGTCGTCGCGTTATCATTGTTAAATGGGATGGCATTTCGACCACCGCTCAAGTTGAGAAAACCCTCTTTGAAGTGCAGAAAAATGATAAGCGTTTCGAAGGCAACCGTTTCAATGATGGCAAATGTGATCCTAAAGGTCGTTTATTTGCTGGCACGATGCGTTACGTCGGCGATGAGTTCGAGCATCGTTGGGGCGAATTGTACAAATATGAAGAAGGTGGTAATGTTGAATTGGTCAAAACCGATGTTGGCATCTCGAATGGTCTAGCCTGGAATGAGAAAACCAACAAATTCTATTATATTGATACCACTGACTTTGAAGTCAAAGAATATGATTATGACATGGAAACGGGAAAACCAGGTATACAATATCTTCTCTTGTTTCAATCTAAAATAAATGTAATAAGAAATGGTCGGTATGCTTTACAGCCAATCCGAAGGTGGTCTTTAATTTGCGCCGAGATTCTCCAAAAAATCATTTACTACCTGATGGTATGACTATAGATTCCGACGGTAATATCTATGTAGCCACTTTTAATGGTCATACTATTTATAAAGTGAATCCAGTGTAAGTATACTTCCAAGCATTTTTATTGATATATTGACGGAATCTATGTGTTTTGTTTTTTTTTTTTTTTTACTTTCTTCAGAACGGGAAAAATATTAATGGAAATCAAGTTGCCGTGCAAGCAAATTACTTCTGCAGCTTTTGGTGGTCCCAATTTGGATATACTTTATGTAACCACATCGGCTCGTGGCAATGAACCCAAGCCCGCTGGTACCACTTACAAGGTCACCGGCTTAAAAGCTAAAGGCTTACCAATGACTAAAATTCAAATCTAAGCTGATCGCTTGAAAGATATCGGTTTTATACTTTTATATAAATAGCTCATACATATACATAGCCAGTGCAATAAAGATAAAAAGCAAAGTTCTTCAAATTTAATCGTCAATTTTTATAGAGCTCTCCCTTTGTGGTTAGTATTTTTTTTTTTTTTTTTTTTTGATATAGAAAAAATGAAAATAAATTTTAGCCAAATATTCTCATCCCTGCTTTAACACAACAAACTGTTAGATATATTTTATAAAATTAGTCTCAAATTACTTGCTAGATTTACCAACGTAGGGAACAGTTATTTTTAGTTATACTGTCCAAGTGTGATTTTTTTGGATTTGCAGTTGCCAGATAAAATGATATTAAACCACTGATATGCGCCGGTATACATTCAAACGTTTGAAAGAATATTTCAAACGGGTTTCTCATAATTTTGTTCCCAAGTTTGTTTCAAAAGTGACGAGTAATTGCCGAGAATGCTTGATTTTTGTCTCTCTCATTCTGCTCATGCCGGTTTCTTCTCTTTTCTCACATGAGTAGACGAACTTTCAATAGCGGCTGCTTAAAAGAAAAATTACTCATATGCGGATACCTGCAGTTTATTTTAACTATATATTTATCCAATTTATTGAACTTTCATATCCATTTCCGATTTGCCGCTCCAAACCGTATACAGTTGATCAGCATAAGATACTGAATCGATTTAATCATATTGACCGTCTTGTTACTGTTGTTGGAATGCTTGCGTTCACAAAAATGCAGAAGCATTATAGTGGGCCACAGTCCATCATTCAATGAGCCAGAACACTTTGCTTAATACAATTAGACATATGACGGCTCAAAGTAAGACGTTAGATGGAAAGTTGTCGAAAAACTGTTCCGATTCGGGTTCTAATTGGGGTTATGTTTCTTGTACCAAATTTGTAAAAATATGATAAAAATTGCAACGATTGTAGGCTAAGCACAAATATACAGGGAGAGTCGTGAGAAAGGCAGACAAGTCTAGATGAAGTCAGAATCACTTTCGGTCTAGTCCTTCTGGATATTGTATCCATCTATGCACACTTTATATACCATAAGTGGTATGGGATAGAAAAACATAAAGCTTTAGATATAAAAGTTTAATCGCGAAAGTGCATGTTGTCGTTATATATATAGCATCGATTGATCTCAATTTTGCTAAAAGTGTTCCTCAGGTGTTAAAAATCAGCCAAATAACTGTCGCACCCGAAAATCAAAAAATATTCTCCATCATGCAGTGTATTTCTTGAAGGTGATGACCGTCTTCTCCGATTAGTAATATATTACAGATCTGGATGAGACAAATTTTTAGCTATAGATTTGGCATACGCATCAGTCCGGAATGTATATAGTTTATGAAAATTGGGAGTAATGTTGTTTTGGGGGGCTTCTATCGCCTACATACATAGCATATATAAAAGAATAATAAACTTTTTCTTATTATGTTTGCTCTATAATATATTTTATTGCATTTTTAACACGTATCATATGTTAAAGTTGTACATATTTGTTAAACTTGTTGCTCGATGAAACGAATTATCGGAAAATAATTTCTCTTTCATATACACACTTATTTAAGCGATTTAATACACAATAAATAGATTATGATTATCTACAACAATATGTTTATATATATAAATAAATATATATATATATATATATATAGATAGATATATATATATATATATATGTATGTAAATTTTTAAAGCAATTGGCTTCTCCGGCATCGAATTTTCTTAAGGATTTAGAAAATAATCATTTGAACGAATTCTTTAAGTTGTTGGGGTACCTCTTGCCTGTTTATTATTAACATAAGAGAGATAAAGATAAAGACAAAGGCAATTATTTTAATGTATAATAATATTTGTAAGTAAAATCGGAAACTTACTTAATTTCTTCTTTGCTTTTTAATGCCTTCACTATAATCAAGCATATTAAAGCGCCCTGTGCTAAAGCAATATAAATTTTCTTGAGCATAACGTCAGGCTTTTCAACAATGCCTTTGCCAATGTTTCTCTCGTTTGTAAAGCGGCGGAATTCCTCTCTCGCAATTTCATACGATTCATGGGGAAGCCCTCTCTGTCCTCTATCAATGCGCTCATTAGGGCTGGGTTGCAATCTGTTAAAACGTTTCATTTCATATCGCCGCATATCGTCTGTTAGAAAATAATTCAAATTTTCACCCATTTCTCTTCGGGAGTAAGTGTAACGATCTATGAAATATTGAGAATGTTTCTCATTAAGCATGCGATCGTCGTTATGAGCAAATTGCCGAATTCCGTCAACTCGTTCTTCCTGTTTATTCGTATTTATTAAAACTCTTTGTAAATTCCTATTTTCGTGATTAGTTTCATAGGCTTTTGGAGAACCATCGCGTCCCAAACTATAGGCATTAATCTGATCGGATTGTTGAGCTCTATCTGTTCTCTCCGCTCGGTTATTACGGTTTACAGCAGTTCTTTGCAAGTTCGAGTTTTCGCGACTATTTTCGCGTGACATAACTGCATCTCTTTGATCGAAATTAATTTCCACAGTGCGTTGTCTATGACCTTGTAAACGTTTTTCATAAATGTCACTACGTTCCCTGATCAACTCGTCTCTATTACGAGAAATATCCCTGATTTGCAATCGTGAATATTGATTTAGTCGGTCGTAACGATTAAAATTATCTTCAAATCGTTCTCTGTTATTGCGTTCAGCATTACCGTGCGCGTTAGCGAGATGCTGGGCATTTACAGGAACTAACCGGTTGTCTTTTTGCTCATTGGTTGATTGGTCAAAACTTCGTCGATTGTCATCGCGTTGTCTAAATTCAAAGTATTTCTCACGATTCGCATTCTCAAACTGAATTTCTCTACGTTGCTCTCGGTTCTGCCTAACGTCGCGCACAAAGTCTTGTCCAACATCTCTATGTTGTTTATCTGGATTTATGTCTAATCTCAAATCATTGCGAGTTTGTCTTGATTTTTCAACTTTTATTTCATCGTAAGCTCTACGAGCCTCTAATCTCGTAACAGCACTAGGTTCTTCAATCTGCCTTTCTTGCACTCTTGCGGGCTCTTCCCGATTTGTAAATTGTCGTGACTGCTTCATCATAACTTCACGTTCGCTTCTCCTTTCTAAACGATGGGCCAAAGTTCGTTTGGAATTTTCACCGTCATCGATTTGTCGCATTATTTCACGTTCAGCCACGCGTCGTACTTCTTGCTCACGCCGTTGCCTTGTTCCTGATCGTTCGTCAAAGCGATTGTACTTCGCTTGGCGTAGAATCTCCCTATTATCGTTTGGATCTTCACGGTTCACGCGTTCACGGTAATCCTGTTCTAGTCGTCTATCATTCAACTCAGTTCTCTCTCTCTGTCGATTTCCACGGTCGTCTCGGTTTACGATACGATCAATTCTTTCAAAATCATTTCGCATTCTATCACTAAGCGAATGTCGTTCGTCTTCAAGTCGATTAATGGATGATGGAAAGTCCTGATGTTGAATAACAACAAGATTTCGTTCAAATTCTTGGCGCAAATTTTCCCTTTCATTTTCAGCATATCCGCGGTGGTTCGAATGTCTGTCACGATTTTCTCGTGAGCGTCTCACTTCCCGCTCAATACGTCGATTGGTTGTGAGCATATTTAAATGGGTTTCTTCATACCGTTCATGTGGGATTTGTTGCCGCCGATCATTATATATATGCCTTCCGGAGAAGTCCTTATATAGTAAAGATTCCGAAGATGGTTGTCTTAATGTAATAGTGGTCGCACGTCGCTCATAATCGCAGTAATCTCGTTCACAGTTGAGGTTAAGCTCTTCACCGGAAACCAGCAATAGCAATATGACAGCTGTTGCCAACTGTTGCCACAAACTGGGTATCATTTTTATATCTATATATACGTATATATATATTTATTTCTATATATATATATATATATATATATATAAGTTGGAAATTTATTATTAGTTTGTAAGGCTTCTGTGGTGTCTTTACTCTATAAAGTAAAGCGCTTGACTGCTATCCTCGAAGTGTTCGTCAGCATATTTATACTAAACAAAATTGTTTGGAAAGTAGAAATTTGTGATGACTTTGAAAAATAATTTTTATTATTATTTATATATAAGCAAAAATAATTTAATTTTCTTATCGCAAATGTGCACCATTTCATTGAACAAAATAAAAAAATAAAAAAAGGAAGAAATGAAGAAAGGAAGAAAGGAAGAAATGAAGAAAAATAGTAACCACATTTGTCCGCGCTAATCGCTATAGATCTTATTATTATGGCAACATGTGATTGTGACGTCAAATTGTTACGCGAGTTTTATATTTGAGGACACAAACAGAACAGAAGTTTGTTTGCTATGAATAGGTTTTGCAACGGTTAACAACTCGTTTATAGACCGCTTCCAAAGCATATTTCCTTTCTGGTCTGCCGTAAGTCTTAAGAACGAACCGTTTCTCAGTTACGTGGGCAATTGTTCCGTTTATTCCGCTTCGTTGCTTCAACATTCGTAACAATATGTTATAAATTATGAAGAAAAATATGCTTAACAAATTGAATGAATAAAATAGATGATGAATGGATAAGAGATTTAATACAATAAGAAAAATATGTTTCAATAAAAAAAACAAATTTCAATCAAATTTCGATTAAATTACTTGTAGTACTCCTTTCATGGCCTTGATAAACGCCCACTATACGACTGTTCAAAACAGATCGAAGTTCGAATATTGAAAATGGTAGCAGCCTGTGCAGACCCTTCTTCGACCCTTCTTTTCCTCCCTTCATTTTTTATATGAAAATACGTGAAATATTTAAGGCCATGTTTTGATACCCGTCACCCTTAATTAATAATCAATAAAAATTGTAGAGAATTTTTTAAATTTTGGTTCGATCGAACCGCTGTTTGTCCCAAATATTAGTCCAGCAGGCAGACGCAAATTTCTGGTTTGTCATGCACTTACATTTTTAGAATAGAGTTTATGACCATAATCTGGAATCTCTTTGTCAATTTAGAGCCGCGTTATGGGTCAATATATCTTTCAAACATCTAGCTAGATAAGCGCTTCTTATGACTACTGTTTTGAGCGGGTGACGTCTGTTTCTGGCACATCGAAATACAAAAGACGGCTTGACTTACTTTTTTCATAAGACTTAAACACACAAGACTTCACACTCAAAAAAGAAAAATGATAAGCAAATAACAGCCTTTGCAAAGGCAAGATTAGACCATATACGGAATCCTTTAAACCTTTGCGAAGGAATTGAAACGATTAAAAGGTCGCAAAGAAATCTGATCGCTGATGGCTTTGGTTGCGAACCAATCGTTTATATCCATCACCGTTATGCTATTAGAGATTGGGAAAAAGGAAAATTGCATAAGTTGCATACTCTATAATATTGGGTGGGCATGGCTGATTTTGTTTTATTTTTGTAGAATAAGTTTATGGAAATTAAGAGCAACGAGCAAAAGACACGGAAAACAGAGGTGTTCTCAGTTTCGGTTGTGTAGATGTGTGGGCATTTTGGGCACATTCTTTGACTTCCTTGGGCCATTTTCAAACTCTTTTGCAAATTTGTGGACGATATCTTCTTTTTTGCGAACGGGAGAATATGTATCACAGATACTATACAGTTTAACAGACGGACAGATGGACATACAAACGGGCGGACATGCTTAGGTGCCTTGGTCCTTGGGCCATTTTCAAACTCTTTTGCAAATTTGTGGACGATATCTTCTTTTTTGCGAACGGGAGAATATGTATCACAGATACTATACATTTTGGCAGACGGACAGATGGACATACAAACGGGCGGACATGCTTTCAGACTCTTTTGCAAATTTGTGGACGATATCTTCTTTTTTGCGAACGGGGGAATATGTATCACAGATACTATACATTTTGGCAGACGGACAGATGGACATACAAACGGGCGGACATGCTTAGGTGCGTTCCGATTTTGAAATTGGTCAACACTTTAAATACTTTATGGGGTTATTGCAGCTTGCTTCTGCCCGGTATAAAGCTATTGAAAAACATCAATATTTGATACTTTGTAATACTGGATAGGCGTGGTCGATTTTTCTAATTTTTTTACTGGTACTGCATAGAATGTATGTATATTTGCTATAGCTTATGAGTACTGAGTCAAAAACCAATTTTTTATTCCATTTGAAGAACGGGGATGTCTCCATTTTACGTAGCATTGTAGGCGTGCCCTGCGATCAATTTAGCCCATTTTAAATACCAATCTGTGTCCAATAGCTTCCAATTTTTCTGTCAAACAGCCGACAGATTTATCTTTGAGGCCATGAGGATGTTTACAACAAACATAATACAGACGGGCGAATGGACAGACGGACATGATTAAATCGATGCAAAATATATATACTTTGCTGGATCTCTGAAGCTTCCTTCTGAACGGTGCAAACGTTTTGATCAAATCAATATACCGTTCGTACGTATATATATCGTTCATGGGTATAATAATAAATAGACTAAAGTCTCTCTAACCTAAACAAACACAAGTTATACGGATACACTGGATTAAATGAATACATTTGATGTATAAATTGTACTCTCTTGAGGGCCCAAAATATTATAAACTGTTCGATTAGTAAAAATCGCAAAGATCGCGAAAGCCGGTTGCTAGCTCGAAAAAATATTTCCTCGGAAAACCGATTTTTAGATTATTGCGACATAGAACTGAAGAGATCTGATGGCGAACGATGGAGCGTTTTACTCGCGTGACGAAGTTCTACTTTTGAGGAAGAGAGATGGAAAGGCTTCTTAAGAGAGACAGAGCGACAGAGAGGGAGAGAGAGAGAGAGAGAGAGAGAGAGAGAGAGAGAGAGAGAGAGAGAGAGAGAGAGAGAGAGAGAGAGAGAGAGAG
>KK502403.1:1811319-1825848 GCA_000688735.1 Glossina austeni
GAGAGAGAGAGAGAGAGAGAGAGAGAGAGAGAGAGAGAGAGAGAGAGAGAGAGAGAGAGCGAGAGAGAGAGAGAGAGAAAGAGCGCGAGAAACAACTGCATCTCTATACTTTGCTGTTAAGTATAAATGCATTCGCATTACATTTCATAGATGACTGATGGTGATGGTGATAGATGTTTGTTAACTATTAGTAGAATGGGAGTAGGGAATAAGGCAAATAATTATTTGTATATATTTACTCAAAAATGTTTGGGCAAAATATTTTGAATCGACATTGAGCTTAAGTTAAGTAAGCTATGCGGAAAAATATTAGCTTTTTAATGGTTCTGCCTAAAAACTTATTGAAATCTAGCATTTCCAGCAAAAAATCAAGTACAAGTATAATTATTATAAATCGTTTCATCTATATATACGATAAAAACTATCTATCTACTATAGTACTAAGAAGTTACCCCATTTGTTAAGAATACAATTATGCGAAAAACTAAGCTAAGTGAAGCTTACGATGAGTGCGTGGGTGAGGATGTTCGTGACCAAGATATTGTATGTGAATCTAGTATATATACAAGAGCTTTCAATGAAAATTGTAGCAGTACTCAAGTTTAGCTGGCGAGTGTGAGACACATAAACCATTTCGGAGCGCCTGAATACAAAAAAATAAAAATCATTTCACACTAAAAATGTAACCTTTACAGGGTAAGTTAGTTAGTTATTAATGTTTTTTTTCTTTTTAGAGAAACTTCATCGGTACTATTACGCGTTATGCGATAGGAGGGCGCTTTACAAACATGCAAACACATGCATTTAGATAGAGTAACGATGTGTGTTTGGCTTTCAAATTTTTTCTATTCCGTTCATATTTTCTTACATCTATGGGTTTGTCTGTTTGCCTCAGATGAAATGGGAAAAATATGGCATAAGTGTGCCGGGTGTTAAAATCGATTGTATTTGGCTTACAAACATATGTAGAAATGATGAACGAAATGATAACGAAGACGAACGTACTTACTTGTCAATCAAAGTATAATCCATCGCGGATAAATATCGATCTAAAATATTGCAGGAATATTTGTCAAGGTTATGCTAAAGATTAGTGCAAACATAATGATGATAATGATGATGATGATGATGATTCAGGGCAGTGCAAAGTGAAAGTAAAGTAAAAAAAATTTTCATATTCATGCTTAAGGCGGTTAATCAAGAATTGTAAGCAAAGATAATAACAATTTTTTATTCTTATATTTTTCTATCCTTTTCAGAAAGTCCTACTGCATCCAGGGAACTGCATGTCAGGGGACTAAAGTGCAAGTAAAAGCTCTAATATAACAACAAAAGTTCCAATCTCAACTTGCACACTACACTTTCAAACTGGACTTGTACTACCCTACTAGATAGAAATGTGAATCTTAACTTTCCATTTATGCTACTATGCTGCAGTAAAGCTTATATATAATAATAATAATAATAATAATAATAGAGTTGATGTATTTAATAAAATGTTGTCTTCACTTCTTAATAATTAAATATTTTATCTTATTATTATTAAATTACATATATATGCATAGTATATAATATATAATATAAATAAGTAGTAAAAAGCTTGTTGCTGTTGTTTGGGATTCGTAAATAAATTATTTTCATTTGAACTTTTGAAAAACTTTCATTTCTATTACATTAGATTTTTTTAATATAATGATTTATAAACTTTTGTGTAATGAAAATATGAAAATATGACATAAAGGAAATAAATTTCATTAATCAAATAATTTTGTGAATGCCATGACAAGTTATATCAAAAGGAATCATTTTTGTACCCCTCACCGAAGGATGGGGGATGTATTCATTTTGTCAAAACGTTTGTAACGCCCAGAGCGAAGCATCACAGAATATATATATATTCTCGATCAGCATCAAATTGTAAATCGATCTAAGTATGTCCATCTGTCCGTCTGTCCGTCTGTCCGTCTAGATTCGCTTGGCTGCAAAAATAATTGTATCGACTTCAAATTTGGCAGAAACATTGGAAGTTGTTGAACGCAGGTTGGTCTTGTTAATGGGCCAAATCAGGGGAACGGCACCTTTATACTCATCACCGTGATCCTAAAGAGAAGGAAAAGGAGTAAATTTTCATACTCTAAAATATCGGATGGGCGCGGCTGATTTTTTCTACTTTCAGAATAAACGACAAACTACTTTTAGAGTACGAAGAGAACGAAGATGCTCCCAGCTTTTGTTACATAGAGGTGTGGTCGTTGTAGGCGCGTTCTTTGAAAAGTTTAGATCGTTTCCAAATTTAGTGGCAAGTTTATAAGCGATATCTTCATTTTCGCTAGCGGAAAAATATTTACGACACATACTACATAGTGGGGCAGACGGACAGATGGGCAGACGAAGAAACGTGCTATAGATGTTTTGAAAAAAGTATGAAATTATGACACACTATAAAACTAAGTAGACGTGACCGATTTTTTTCGTGTTCGTAGAGGTACTACAGCATACGGTCAGACTTTTATAGATTTATCTGCTGTGGTTTAGAAGCAATGAGCAAAAAACCAATTTTTTATTCTTTTTGAAAAACAAAGGTGTTCTCATTTTACGTGGTCCTGTAGGGATCTATTACGACCGATTTGGACCATTTTCAATACCAATCTGTGTGCAAGAACTTGCAATGTTTCTGCCAAAGTCGATAGCTTCATTCTTGCGGCCAGGAGGACATTCACAACAGAATATACACAGACGGACGAACGGACATGCTTAAATCGAATTAGAATTTGATGCCGATCAAGAATATGTGTATTCAGGCTTCCTTGTGGGAGTTGCAAGCGTTTTGACAAAATCAATATGTTCCTCATCCTTCGGGTATATGAGTAAGAAAAGCGAGAAATATAAAAATTTTGAATTAAAATAAATTAATTTTCTTTTCTATAAGGAATAAACTTTATAACGTTATATATTTGGCATTTTGTTCAATAATAAGTTGCGACTGTTAAGGCAATTTCTTTATTCCCTCCTCATGGAATTTCTGATCTTTTGCAGCAAACAGATTTTCTATATACCAATCTGGACTATTCTCTGAACTGAAAGTTTTGCCAGATAAAGAATTTTGCTGGGAACGAAAGAGACAGTCTTCTGATGTATGGTGGATGTGGCAATACATCCCAGCCAAGTTCTAATACTGTTGCGATGTTTCATATAATTTGGTTGTTATTTTGGAATTAATTGTTTTCTTGCGCGGCACAAGCTACTAATACACCTTTTTTCCCAATATACTGACAGCAAAATCTTTTTTTCGTGTATATCAGGTTTTGGTGTCGTTTAAAAAGGTTCACCTTGATCGGTTGCGTTGTATATTTTTTTATAGGAGTCATTTTTCCCCATCAGTTACGATTCTCTTCAGAAACGGGTCTTTTTCGCTTTGTTTTAACAGCATATCGCAGGTATTAACGCGTTGTGTTAAATGAATTTCTTTTAAATCATGTGGAATCCAAATAACCAGTTTTGGCGACAGGCTTTCTTCCAGAATCCGGTTTTTGGTGTCTATATGCTCACCTCTGTTGGTCTTTTGCTGCAATACAATATTGAGATGAAAAGCTATCTGAGAAATATATTTTTGGAGTTGGTGAGCGAGAATCGAACTTGAAACAACATAACGACAACATGAGCATAAAATTGTAACCCATAATTTACTGCGGACATTAATTGGAAACTTGGTACAAATAATTTGTAAGGCCATTAAAAAGATTAACCTCGAAATGGTATCGATATTCTAGCTAAGGCGCTCTCGACTAACAAAGTACTTTACAATTTTTGTACCGTAGACGATTTGCGGTACAGAGTTGGTGAGAGTGTTTCTATTATTTACATACTTCTTTCAAAATAAAGCGTTCTGCTGCGAAGTGATCGCAAAAGTGATCCACCCAGAAGGACTTAATATAAACTCACGTTCTATTATGCCAATCGATTCAGAATCCTTTTCTCAATTGATTTAATCTTGCCTTTCTGATAACAACTCAAGAATTTTTAAATCCAAATCTCAATCTAAAGTTTCGAATTTGTGAGATATTTTGACCAAAAATTTCGTTGCGCTGGAAACGGATCACTTTTGCGATCACTTCGCAGCAGAACGCTTTATTTTGAAAGAAGCATGTAAATAATCGAATATATCGATGGACTACACTGATCCAAAAAACTGGAATCAAATGAGCCGTCGTTGCTATGTAAAGTCAGCATTTATATGGCGACAAAGCTTTATATTCAGTACCTTATGACGGAAATAGGTGAAGAATTCTGTAAGACGAAATAGTGGAGGGCATTTAACGGTCGGCTTTGACCGGTTATAATGTTTTTGATTTTTTTTTTTTGGATTTTGTGGAAGATTAACCTTCAGATGAGCTTTACGATCAATCTTTTCATGGTCCTCCTTTTACTCTGCAGAGATTTTTGAATATTTTTAGAATAATTTCATACGAAATCCTTTGGAAATGTAGACTTGAACGTAAAAAAGTCATGACAGAAAATGGAAAATGGAATGCTCGATCAACTAACCGACCGACAGAGCTATTGCTATAAGTATCTAAAGCAGAGAAGATCGTACGTTAAGCGAAAGATTTTCGATAAATTGCAGAGAATTCGAAAATTATTAACGGAGAATTTTGTTAAACTATCCGGCATTTAAATAAATATACAAAGATTTGCTTCGAAACTTTTTAAAAGTTATAATTTATTTTCTTTTATTATAAGATTTATGATTGTTCTCCCTTTTAAATAATTGTAAGATGGCGTACAAAATACATATTATTATTATTATTATTATTATTATGTATGTATGTATGTATTGAATATAATTATGTAAAATTTCTATAAACTATTTCGAACTGAAAAAACCATATGTATTCTGAACTTATAATATATGACAGGGAAAGGGTAAGGAGCATGTGTGAAACTGAGAGTGAGTGAGAAGGAGAGTAAGAAAGAAACATATATATATATATATATATATGTCGAATGAGATACAGGTAGAGAGGATATGAATCAATTGTAATATTTTAAGCTAAATCCTTCTTTTTTTTTTGGGTTTTTTATTTTGTTTTCTTTTTGTGCTTAATTAGTTAGTTAATTGAAGAGGAATACATTTTTAATTAAATTAAACTATTATTAAATGAAACACGAGAGTCGGGAAGAGGGTAAATGAAACCAGAGTGTTTACTTTTTTCTTTCTTTCGTTTTTTGTTTTTCTTTTTTTTTTCCATTATAAATTCATTGAAATTGAAATGTGATATTAAGTTTAGTTGAACTCTAGGGGATTTTTGTTTTCATTAGATATCAATGTGTCATGCTTCAGAAGTGATTTTAATCAATATATTGACACTAAGTTAAATTATTGGAATAATAATCGTGAGATAATACTACTATTCTGATTTTCAATACTAAATGTTTTTTTTTTGTTCTCAGCAGTTATATTATTTATTAAAATGTTTTAAATATTTTATTTATTGATCTTTCTAGTTTATTCTCTTTCTCTTTCTCTTTCTTTTTTTGTTTTTTTTTTTTTCGTTTTTTTGTTTTTTTCTTTTCTACAAGAAAAATGTGTAAACTTTAAAAATTAAAAACTAGCTTAGAACAATAACTATATGGTATATAAACGCCTCTAAAGCTATATTTTTAATAATATTTTATTTATATTAAGTGTGCTAAATATTTCAAGCACTTGTTTTGATGACGGCTTTAGAACAATATTCTCTGGAAGGAAACTGACGGTAACGTTCACATCAGTTGTACCGATTAATAATATATCATAATTATGGTATTCCTACAAATTTATGTTATGTGAGTTTGCATTGTTTGTATTGATCGATATCGGGTTTTATAATCTCAAATTTCTCAATTTTTTCGAAAAGAGTAAAGACAACCCATTGCAAAAATGTCAAAAATCGCCAAATTTTTTAATCAAAACTATAACTACGCTAAGCCTCTTCACCAAGAACATGATTGTGTAGAAAGTGAAGAAAAAGTCCTATAGAAAGAAGTGGACATTTATTAGAATCCCGAAATAGTGATTTAGATCACTCATTAAAAACGATCTCAAGGCTTCATTTCTCCTCATGAAAGGCAGAAGTCTGCATTTGATATTATATTTATTTTTACAGTTTAACACCCCTTCAATACCCCTATCAAGAACTGTGTAAAATGTCTTGGCTTATATACAAGATTAACATGGTAAAATCATATGAAAATCATATGCAGGATCTCAACTTAGTCTAAGAATTTAATATATTTTATACAAGACGGCAAGCCTCCAAACTACTTCGACTTACGACGTACAATTGTAGCGCACCCGAGCTAGTAACTCATATATGGAAGCACCTCAAAGATACTAAGACCCTTTGTCTTTTCGTTGCAGCCTCTTGGGCCGTTGGCAATAATCATGACAGTTCACGATGACGAGTCAGATTTTCCATTCATCAGAAATCCAATTTAACGCATTTCTCCAAAATATCTTGCTAGACTCCCCCCCCCGGGCAATATCTCTTCTAGATGAATCCAATGGGATAAGAGGATTGAGGATTGAAAAGGCATTAGGTACACGATTCTGCCATTTCGAAAATAATTTACTCTTTCTCCCTAAATCATTTTAATGAAGTTTCCATATATAGTTTCTTTAGATTCACTTAAGCATCGTGTCTGTGCAGTTAGTTTAGTCTTTCCATTTATTGGCTGGACAATAATCTCTGTTATTTTTCTCACCTTGCTATAACAACTGCTTATTATCTTTTTGCTTAGGTTATAAATTAAATACGTGTGAAAACAAAAAACAAATAAATATTTTAACTCTTTTTTTGTTTTTTTTTCCTACCACTTACTGATTACCTTGCGGAAAAGGTGTACAAAAATGATCTCAATAAAAATCGTATTGAAATATGTAAAATGTGTAATTCTTATTATTTCGTTATAATCGGTAGTATATAATGATCATATGCATATAATTGACAAAATAATTTTTTTACAGATAGTTTTCTGATGTAGTTTAAGAGTAATGAGCCGAAAACTACTTTTTTATTCCTTTTGAAGCACAGAGTTGTCCTCACTTGACGTAGTACTGTAGACGTGTCCACCGATCGGCGTATTCCACTTTCTATAACTGATATAACCGATAGCTTCATTTTTGTGGCGAAGAGAATGTTTGCAACAGACGGACAGATGGAGATGCTTAAATCGTTTAGACATTACACAAACGGACAGACGGAGATGCTTAAATCGATTTAGAATTTAATGCTGATCAAGAATATATGCACTTGGTGTGGGCTCTGATGCTTCTTTTTTCGACAAAATAAATATACCCGTCATTCTTGAGTGACGGGTATAATAAAAATGGTAAGAATATGTTAGCAATAAATTAGCGATGAATGATTAAATCAAGTAATTGATATTATTACGCAATTATGTACGTTATTAATCGGTACACCTAAGATGTTTATATTGTGGTATAAGTAAATCTTTGGCTTTTAATTATTATATATTTATTTATTTATTTATTTATTTACTTTTTTTTTGTTTTTTTTGTTTTTGCTTTATTTTGTTTCAAATTTCCAACATTTTAAACAAAAATTTATCCAATAATAATCATGGTATAGAACATTGTCATTTTTCCTTTTTGAATTACTTTCTTAATCTAATAATGTATTTATTTAAACCCATTATCAAATAATTTGATAATGCATTACAGTACAGTTCGATTGGTTAGTTACTGCCGTTTAAATATATATCTTATAATACTGACTTAAAATCAATAATTACTTTGAAATAATTGTGAAAAACTTTTTAAAATTTATAAAATCTAATATATATTTGCATTATTCCTTGACAGTGGGTAACTGAAATTCGGATTTAACCGAAAAGAATACTTATATATCATTATTATTATTATTATTATAATATATAATAAAATTATGGAATAAATATTTTTTTTTTGTTTTTTAATTTATATTCAGTCAGTAATTGAATTGTTTTTGTTTTGTTGTTGTTGTTGTTGTTGTTGTTGTTGTTGTTGTTGTAAAAGATAATTTCATTCCATACTTCTTTTTCATTTATTTATTTATTTTTTTTGTACATAATCTTCGATTATTTTATACAACAACTAAAATTAACAAATAATTTATTATCAATTTATTTCACTCAATTCACTTTATATATATATATATATATATATATATCACTTTATATATATATATATATTATTTTAAAATCAAAACCTAATTAAGTTCACACATAAACAATTTATTATATACTAAGCGACAACTGGAGGGGGGAAATGTACTATTATTGAATATAATGATTTTTCTTTTGCATTCTTTTCCTTTTTACCGTTACGTCTAAAACCTATTTGTTTATTTTTTTTTTTGATAATTAGAGTTGAACACACTCACTGATTATTGTTTTCTCCTATGAGATCGTCAAGTGCACTATTGAGACGTCCCTTGCTTAAGGCCTCTACCAACATATGCAGACGTTCCTCTCGTTCGGTATGACGCCTTTCCAACGATGTAACCTTCATTTAAAAAGAATATAATGCAAGACAAACATTTTCATATTTAAAAATCCATTATCACAGTCTATATATTAAAATGAGAGTAACATTTGATGTTTCGCTTTTTCACTTCAACTTTTTGAAAGGAATTTATAATTTTTATTGTAAAATATTAATAAAAAATAATAATAGTATGTGTGGGTACAAATATTAAATAATAATAAATAAGTAGGAAATTTACAAAAAAAAAAAAAACGAAAAAAAAACAAATACGAAAGTTACATTCGGCGGGGCTCGAATCTCGCATACCTACCACTATGCTTTTCGCCTTCTACTCTCCAAGTTCTTTTATTTGATACCCATATCTCTGGTATTATTGAGAAAAAAAATTAATCCACCAGGGCGCGGTGAATTTGCCCATCTTTGGGCAGATAATATATCTTCATTTGAGGAACGGACAAAATAGTTTTAAACATTCGGTCTCGTTTGCCTTATGATAACGAAGCATAAGACTTAAAAAAAATGAAAAAAATTAAATTTAATCAATTGTAACTTTGTGTGGGCATGGCCGATTTTTTCCATTTTTGCAGATAAAGGGGAGAGTACTCTATAGAATAAATGTGAAAAATTTCAGCTTGTTAACTTTTACAATTTTTGAGTAATGGGCAAAAATCCACAAATTTTTGTTAAGAAAAACGGAGTTGCATTCAGTTTATGCTCCTTTACGGGCCTCTGCTCTGACCAATTTAGCCCATTTTTAATACCAACCTACCTGTAAAAACTTCCAATGTTTCTATCAAATTTGAAGCAGATATTTTCATTTTTGCGACCAGGAGAGGGCGAGCAACAAACATCATACAGACGGACAGACATGGCTAAATCAATTCAATGAAGAATATACATGCTTTATAGGGCCTTTGAAGTTTCTTTTTAGGGGTTACATAAAGTATGAAAAAAAAAAAAAAAAACAAATGAGTATACCCCCATCTTGCAGCGGTGGATATAAAAAGAAGAAAACGAAAATTGTTTGTTTAATAAACATTACTGCCTGTAGATGTAGTCTCCGGTCATTTTTTTTTGGATCTAAGGCACATAAGGCACGAAAACGTAAACACCATCGATGAAAAAGTACGCATAGTCGATAATATAACTCTGAGTGTTATGAGTGCTAATACGATAGCAACGAATGCATACAAAAAACTAAGGCTTGTACTGATACCATATAACCAAATGCATATTGCGCAATATTAAGAGAATAATGGCTAATATATCGAAATCACTAAATTCCCACTTGATTGAAAGGCGAGAAGGTAAGTAAATTTGATGCATACAAATTCGGATCATATAGTGTACTATCGTTACATACCTTGGCTTTTAGCGCGTAATAATCAACTGGTAATTTACGACGTTTTTGCAAAGCAATGTGTTCATCACGCTCGCTGAGACGTTGCTGCAATATGCGTACAGTCTCATGACAACTGGCCAATTCACGTTCATGGGCAGTTTGTAACGTTTTCAACTAAGCAAATATATGTATGTATATATATATTTATATATATATATATATATATATATATTATATTTATATGTATACAATTCATTAACGATATACAAAAACATATAAATTTATTATTATTACATATATGATAAACATTCAATCAAAAAGTACTGGGAATTGTTGATAATAAGATAAAGCGATTTATTTATGCAATATGCTCTTCAAATGCGCTACCCTAACAAACAAGACATCCACACTTACGCTTCATACACTTGTCGACTTACTTTTTCGAGGCTCTTTCAGAAATCTCCTTGAATTCCAAAATGTTTTCTTCGAATTGCTAAGTTAAGCCTGAAGCAATCGTGTAAAGCAGTTCGCGTTTTTGGCCCGAAAATTCTGTTCAATCGGAAACCTTTCTCGAGTCAATTGAGTTCCTTTGATACAAAAATTTGCTATAAAGTGTTTCATGTCTGAAACTACAAATGTCCCGAGCAAGTTTCCTTAAGAGGAAGAAACCCTGGAAAACGGGTTTGTATTACCCATATTTTATTTTATACCATCTGATTAGTATCGATTTTTTTTTTTTAAGTTTTCTATAATTTGGAACATGAAAGCCCACTGGAAACTTGAATTTCTTCTTCTTTTTCAATATTTTTGATCATATGTGTACAAATAAAGTTGGAAATCTTACTCCCCGTAGATTACGGTTGCGTTCAAACGCGTTACTGTTGCAAAATGTTTGAATAAAGCATTCCTGGTACTTTTTTGACAGAATATTTATATTACTCATAACTTACATCTTGTAAACGTTTTTCGTGTAATGTTCGATAATCGGCCTGCAATAACTTATATCTGTTTTGAGCTTCTTTCAAAGCTTGTCCTTCCGTAGTGGCTGGCACCAGTGCTCCTTGTTGTTGCCGTAATATATTCACGCTTGTACTGGCAGTGCTATAAGGTTTGTCACATTTCGAACCTTTAATATGCAAAAAATGATATAACGATAAAAAGAATTTTATAAATTGAATTTTCGTTTGCCATCGACTCTCTATCATAAACTAAAACAAATAAGAACATTATAATCGGGCAGAGCCGACCATTATATACCTTACACCACTTCGCCTATTGCAGTTATTCACTCCTTTTGGTAATAATACACCGAAAAGTACACATTAGCTTCATGCAAAGCCATAATTTTGATAAAATTCCGCGTTTATATATGTTGGGATCTACAAAAAAAATAGACCTATGTGATCCAAATTCCCTACCGTTCATTTTTTCGCCGAAACACTATTATGAAGTAATTTTCATCATAAAATATTAAAAATTAAGTTTTCTTCCGAAAAGCTTGCTACTCATGAGCATCATATCTTATAAGGAGTGAGATCAAGACATAGACCTATATTATTGAAATTAGATCCACTTAATTGTTTTACTTAATCACTATCATCAACAAATTTTCACCACAAAAAAATTAACAATTAGTCTCTCTTGGCATATAAGGGTTTACGTTTCATGAGAATATTTAAATTCGGTGGTATCCAAAAAATAGGCCTATGTCGTCCAAATTAGCTAAGGAAGACTACTTTGCTAATTTACTCTTATGAGCTACGAGTTATTGAAATATACGACCTTTTTACCATATGCAGCTTCAGTTTCCGTATGAGCCGTTATTTGAGAGGCGGTTCAAAAAATTGCCCCAGCCAAACCAAATTTTTCCTACCAAATTTAGAATATTTAAATAGTATTACAGAGCAAATTTTGTCGAGAAATTTTGAAAATTGCAAGTTTTTTCCATATTACGACTTTTCAAAATAGGGCATAATATGTGGGGAGTGCTTGAAAAAGTGTACTCAAAGCACTTTCAATAGCGTTCGTCCTTGGCTCAAAGCACGTCCGTGTACCAAATTTCATCTAAATATATGTTAAAAATTACGAACTGTAGCTGGAACAAAAATTTACATAGACGGACGGATAGACAGGCTTAGATCCATTGACAAAATGATTCTTAATCGATCTGTTGATCGATCTTAAGCCCTTCTGGGTGTTACATTCGTCCGCACTAACATAATATAGCCTGTACCACAAGTGGTGTAAGTTATAATTATAACATGTGAAGAGTCCCTGCTCGACTTGCATTGAATTTTGGTTACCCATCATTTTTATGAGAAATTTTCCACTTAACACTCCTAAATTATTTATTTATTTATTTTTTTTTGTAACCATCAAGTCTTTAATTAATTATCTCGAGTAATATAATGTCGACTGTACGTCGACACATACCCGACATGGGAAGGCAAAGGGTTAGCTGTGAATATGGCGCAGTGCGGCCATCTAAATTTTGGCAAAAGTTATGCGTGTATTCCCGACTGTCCGTTTTCAATTTTAATTCCCATTTTCCCTAATAATTGAACACTTCTGTAAGAGGATTCGATTCCATTCGATTTGGCTATACCCAGTTGGATTGTACATTTTTTGGCTGGTTATTCTACCATTTCCCAAAATTGCTGTTCAATCTATTCAAAGAGAGAAACGAGTCTTTTTTTTCAACGCTAACAAATTTCTTCATAATTCACATATGACGACCCTAAAGTTACCCTTAAACCCTACTTAACTGTTTAGCTCCCTGAAAAAAGTTATTTCAACCTGATGCCGGGAAAAACCGCAAGAAATTTCCAGACTAACACCTAACACCTCTTTATCAAATTTATTTCCTTCCCATGAAAAAAAAAATCCGTAGCGTTTGATAAAGTTTTAAACACATTTACCGCGACTGTCGTATTGTTATGCATCCCAAACAGTCTCTGCATGTTGGATCGCTTCATAGTCAGACCGTTCCTTTACATGCCGACCTAACCTAAGTTAAGCGATTAACAACAAAACTTCTCGTGAGCTTGCGCTTTTTCTAAAAAAATTTAGTCTAGTCGTCCAATTATTCTTTGGTCTAACTATTTTGCATCATCAAAATGTTGCTACATTTCTGATAGCAGACAAGTGTCGGTGAACGACAGTTGCATGCCAAAATTCAAACCTAACTACAACTGTTTTTTTCGCCTAAGTTTGTAAGGTATCCTTCTGGGACTTTCTAGATCTTCTAAAGCTTTCTTTTCGACTCTGCTTTCATTAAAGTATCGGCTAACTTCACGTTCAGTTGCTTAATATACTACGTACGCAATTTTGGCGAGACCAAATGTCGAAAACAAACAATTCTTCCTCCAACTCGGTTGCCCCGCATCATAACACGTCGATATCGTTCATTTAACGCTTAACATTTTCTTAAAATTAATTTGAAAATTGAATGGAACTGGAGTGTAGACAATTGGCAACGAGCAAGAAAAAGGACAATACCTATGGCATAAAGTGCGGATTACTATTTTTCTTTTTCTCGACATAATTGCATTTCATTTCACTCTTCTTCCACTTGAAATGTGAATCGTGAAAAAAATTATTGCAATCAAAATCGTCGTTATTATCTCTAACACGATTGACTATAAATTTTCTAAAAATGGTGTACAATCAAAGTGTAGTCTTCTACGATATATTGCAACGTGAAAACAGCAAAGTACAACATCTGTTGTCAAGATATAAACCTCATTAGAAGCAAACGAGATGCAAATGAGATGCCCGCTGGCTTATCTCTCTTTTCAGGCAGAGTGAGTGAGTGGTTTTGAGTTATGTAGTTTATCGAATTTTTAAATCGGATTTACTCGAACGAATTTTTTTTTTTTTTTTTTTTTTTGCTTAAATCTGCTATTTTATTATAAAGCAAACTCAATTTACAACATAGCAAATAGGAAATCTCTGAAAAGCGATTGTATAAAATTTAGTTTTTAATTTTTTGACGAATCACGCAAACGTAGTTCCCTCCTTCACTCACGGAATACATCCTATAGGACGTATCTTACGGTGCTAGAAAGATGAAAAGGAAGATGGGAAAAAGGAATAGTGTGCGACCACAGCTTGAAGGATATACGACCGATCAGTTATCGATCGAACATTCACTATGCGTATGCATTCATTCTGATTCCAAATATTCCCGATAATTTCTTGTTTTTTTTTTTTTTTAATGTCTCTTCTCATTTGTTTTCTAGATTCTATTATTAAATTTCTACACGTACTCGGGCAAGATGTAATTGCAAATCTCTCAAGATTAGCTATAAATACAAAGTCATTCTCTATATATACACATAGATAGATTATATGATCAAGGGCTTCTTAACGTCTTAACGTCATAAAAACGTAGCATATCTCCATTTTCCGGTGATGGTTATTAACAAGTGTTACATCACGTTTACGTAACACAAGAATTCAAGTCGTGCATAATAATGTGATAAAAAGAAAAAAAAAATATTACTTTTTATTACTAAACAACAAAGTAAATTAAAATTTAGTAAAAAACAAGCAACAAACAAAAATAATTGTATTCGCCTCGAGTCGCATATACGACACTCGGTAATTGAAAGCCAATCTTTTATAGGTTATATATATACATATATATATATATATATAT
>KK502403.1:1825959-1837174 GCA_000688735.1 Glossina austeni
ATATATATATATATATATATGTATATATATAACCTATAAAAGATTGGCTTTCAATTACCGAGTGTCGTATATGCGACTCGAGGCGAATACAATTATTTTTGTTTGTTGTTTGTTTTTTACTAAATTTTAATTTACTTTGTTGTTTAGTAATAAAAAGTAATATTTTTTTTTTTTTTTATATATTATTTTATTATTTTATATATTATATTTATTATTATATTTATATATTATATTATTTTTTTTTTTTTTATATATATATATATATATATATATATATATATTTCGGATTTTCTTAAAACACAATAACAGATGAATACGGACAGGGCAGGAAGAAACTGCTTAAGAATATGCGTACATAGGCTTGCGTGTATTTCTCGATGTTGCAAATGAAGAGACAAACTCAGTAGACCAGACCTTCTCCTCATCCTTCGATGATGGGTATAAGAAAAGGAAATTAAAATTCTCTCATCATAACCAATAAAATTCATTTATATATATATATATATATATATATATAATATATTAGATATGCTTGTAAGCGTGCGCGTAATGATTTTGTTGTTTTCCTATTATTTTGATTGACTTTCACTGAATTAATAAAGGCAGGTATGAAAAAAAATAAATAAAAAAGAAAAAAACGATTACGCGGAAATGTAGGTTTCAATTACTGGCAAGCAGTTTAATGTACTGCATGTCATTTCCACTTTTTTATTCGTTTTGTTTTCATTTTTTATTTATTTTATTTATTTTAATTTTTTTGTTAAATTCATAACTCAGGTAAAGGCACATAAGTAAGTAATTGTGTTAGTGTTACAGTAAGAAAAGTTGTTTTTTTTTTTTAGTTTTTTGTTTGTAATTTTAAATAACTAAAAATGTATTTGAGGAGGCGTGTAAAAGGGGAAAACTGTATTCTGAATTTCGCAAGTTTTTCGCATGCACTTACCATCTTTTTCCTTTTGCAACTTCTTAATAGTCCTTTTACAGTCATCCAGTTCACGGGTTAATCTTTGCAAAGCTTTACTTTTAATCGCCAAATCGATACGCATGCCACGTATAGTCGCCAATAGATGGGCATCTTCTTTGGCGTGAATGGCGGCCTGTAAAGCATTCGACGATATATTTGCGTCCGATTGCGAAACTGGCAGTTTCGATGTTCCACCAGTGGTCACCGGTTTACGTAAGCCGCTCTGCTTGGAATTAGGGCGGGAATTATTGGGTGTAGAATTAGCAGTGCTACTTGTACTAGAATTAGCCGAATGCTGACTTGATGTTCCAATCGTGTTTGTGCTGCATTCACGGGTTGAAGCTAAAGTTTGAGTGCTAATTGTTTTAAGTGCAACCTTTTTAGTAGGTTTACTAAATGGGCCACTTTTTAGTGCCGGCTGCAGTTGAGGCAAAGGATTCGAGGGCAATGCTAATGTGGAAGTATACGACTCCTCTGTTTGAGTGCAATTATTATAGAAACGTTCGGCCTTTTTCGAGACGAAATAATCCAAGGTCCGAACTTGTGACTCAATTTTCTCATTAAGCTTGGTATTGATTTCTTGAAGGCTAAAAAGCAAAGATAAATAAATAAACTTCATAAAGTCAGTTCAGTCAGTCAGTTTGTTAAGTGCACCTTAAAACTTGGGTTTCGAGATCCGCTATATGAGTTTCATATTTAGCTTGCACCGAATTGAAACGTGCCTGAACGTTAGCTAATATTTGTTGGGCCTTCGTATCTTGTTCTTTTGCGTCAGCCTCTAATTGGGCGATGCGTTGCTCCAATAATTTGCGGCTGCTTAAGTTTTCCTGGTCGTTACTTGCGCGAATATTTGTGGTCTTAGAAGCGACTGCAATTATCGAAAAACTTATGGATATATAGACGAAATTAGACGAAAAAATCGTTATGTTACCTATTAAAGCCGAAACTGAATCGGGATGTTTACGCATTAAAATTCTTTCCATTTCGCGACATTGCCTCTGAAGATCTTGTATTGTTTTGGCATCCTTTTCCTTTTGCTCTTGGGCTCGTTTCTTTTCGTTTCTTGTCTCTTCTAATTCGGTTTTTAATATATTTTGCAGTTCTAGTGCCTCGTCACGATCATTACGAGCCGATTGCAATTCGGCACGTAAAACATTTGCACATTCGTTTAGATGCTGCACATCCAATTTTAACATTTCTGATTCGTCTTGTAACTGAGTGTTGCTCTCGCGCAGTTTTCGATGCAATTGCGAGAGCGTATCGTGTTGTATACGAAATGATTCTAAACGTTCTTCGGTGTCTTTGAGACGTTCTTGCAATTGCTCGATTTCCTGTTTGAGAGCATGTTCACGCGTTACAGATGTCAGACTTAATTGCGTATCGATGGGTGAGGTAAGGGTAGATACAAAATGACGGGGCGAAGAATTCGACGATTTGTCACAGCACGTATGCAATAGTGTACTAACACCGACAGATTTTACTATCGGACTAGAGCTACGTGATGACGTGGTTGTAACATGCGTTTGACTGCTAATACCACTATCAGGTGTAGTCATTGATGATCGTGGTCCCAAGTATACAGAATTGCGACGATCACCCGGCTGCAGACGCCTAAGTGGACTAGCGGATAAACTTGTGGCACTACCTTGCATTTGCGGCGGTGTAGCGAATGCACTCGTTGTCACAACTTCATCGCTCGATCGTCGACCAAGTGTGTACTCATAAAGGCTTTGATTGCATTGCGCCGTCATTCCCGGCAACGAGGGTTGTTGCAATTGTGGCTGCATTACGGCAGCAGTGCACACAGTCGTATACGATATCATCGATGAGAAAGACGTTGTAGTATTTTTATTCAATTCATTCTCTGGCAATGAATTATTTACAAAACAATTGTCAGGCGGTTCAATAAGCGAGTCTTCTTCATTTTGTATAATTTCAAGTTCAATCGTCTCCATTGCTTCAGTCAGCTCCTCAATCTGTAAATATATTCAGAATATCAAAATTATTTTAATTAAATCTCAACATTAGCGGATTAGCGATTAAGCGAACATCATTAATCGGATGAGCGTTTCAAAGATATTTACGATAGGATATTAAATGATCAATAATATCATTAGTAACTTGATTTATATTGAATGACGTTCAAGTCAAAATCTCTTACATTTAATTTTAGACAAATCAGTTAAACGTGAACGAGAATCACAACTGATTACAATATTGCATGCGATTTATGTTTAAGTTAATAAAAATCATTACCAATTAATTAGTTTTTCATCCTCTCTGCCGCCGCGTTGAACACAGCAATTTTCACTCAATTGATACAATGGAGGTCATTTGCATCGGTTTATACTTCGGTAATAATTTGTATAATTTCCCACACACACATACATACATATATATATATATAAATATATATATATATATAAATTATATATCAAAGTCAATAAATAGATATCTTGATCAGTTAGTTGCATATGTTCGCATAAATTCACAGGTACGCTACGAGTGCAGATGACTTATGCATTTGACGGTTACCAAATGAATCGCAGCCGCAACAGCAACAGCAACAGCAACAGCAACAACAACAGCAACGGTGACAAAAAAAAAAAAAAAAAAACTTGAAACCGAAAACCACTTTCCATTTTTTCAGAAAACTTGTCAAAATGAAATAAAAGCAGTTAGCTTACCGAAAACAGAAAAAAAAGCAAAAACAAAAGCAAAAACAAAAACAAAAAGCGTACACAATAATATTGTAATAGAAGATCTCCTTTTGCTCACCGATGGACATAATGAAAATGAAAACAGCACCACACAAAGCAAATGGAACAAGATGTACACAAGTTTTACTATGAGAAGATGCCAATGATCAGTTTATTTATTTGTTTGCCTGTTTGCCTGTTTGCCTGTTTGCTGTTTGGTCGTTTGGCGTTTGAATGGCTATGCAGGCGTTGTTCAGGCAATAGTTCAAGTTAAACGTTGGCTTAACGAGTCTAAACGAAAAACATTTGTAATTCTACAGGGATTGTAAATGATTTCCTTATCTAATCAGTAACATGCGATCTGCGTACGCTCGAGTAGTTTGCTTGCTTGCTTGTCGGGGGTTAAAGGGGAAGAGAAGAGCAACTACTATTTAATGATTACAAAAACGACTACAAAATAATTTATGTTATGTTGTTATTGTAATACGTTGCAATTTTGTGATAATTGAAAGATTCTTTCCTTATACGACCATCACAACTGTCTATTGCTTTCAGATGACAGTGGAAGACGACCCTGGCACAAAAATAAAGCAACATTTTTGACACTTTCAAGCAATTAAAATTGACTGCCTACCTAGTAGTAGTAGTAGTAGTAGTAGTAGTAGTAGTAGTAGTAGTAGTAAGAAGTAAACAATGAAAGCATTTTTTTTGTTGTTTTTTTTTTATCATCCAATATAATGATAGAATACTAAGAGAGCTCTAATCAATCGCGGGATCACTAAGTTAAGTGCAAGCGTGTTATTCGAATCGCATTAGAATCCTTTTGTGTCAGCAAAATTTGCATAACTGTGCTATATCGTCCTTTCAGATATCGATCGATACCTCTTGTAATACCTGACTCATTACACTGACAAGCGGCCAAATATTCGTTAGTTGAATTTTTCAAACTTTCGGGAGGATCTCAACAATAAATACGCAGATTTTCAAAGAAATCGTTCGCAATTGTTATATATATATATATATATGTATAGTAAACACATAGAGAGTTGTATGTCAATTTATTTGTGAAGAGTATTTGTCGGAATCATCTTAGATCTATGCAAGATAAGTGCAAGGAAAATGTGTTTTTGCGATCATTCTCTCATTTCTGAAAAGTCGGAAACGAGTACAAAACATCTGCATGGGGAGACTGCCGTAAGCGAGATGATGTGTGAAATTTTATTGTTAAAATTTTCATACTTTTGTGTTGAGTCTGGCCCAGCTATGAACTATTAACATCGGACGAGTTCGAATTTAATCGAAATCGGACATAACCTCAAAGTGTACGAATTAAGTATTTCCTAGGATTTCGAGAGCATAGGAAAATTTTGTGAATTTTCGTTACGACTTTTCGCAGAATGGTGACAGGCAAGACATCGATTACGGTCAAGGGCTTGAGAGAGGGAGAGTCCACGTTACTTCTTTTTTTTTTCTTTTTTTAGAAAATTTTTACCTCCAGATATTTCTTGTTATGTGCAAGTGAAGTGAGTCGAACCCTTCGTTTTAACATTTCGCTGCTGATAAACTTTAGACTTCAAAAACCCTACAACGCACTGCTGCATAGAAAAGTATGTAAGAGTCGTGCCCACCAGCGGGTTCTGAAATCTCAATGCGACTTCACCATTTTTAGTCATAGCTTATAGTGAGGTGAACATCCATCCACTAGGCTGCGGCCACTCTCTCGCTTTTTACAGCCCGTCATGGTGTTACACGTATAGGCTACTTCCCCGACAAATTGATTATGTAAAAAAAGGAAACCAGGATCGCGTTGATTGTTCAAACTTAACCTGCTCGGTATATAGATTATGCTGCTTAGCTAATAAAATTATTAACTTTTATGCAAAAGACCCCTAAAGCGTTATTATTGATTGCGCTGGTGATTGTAATTATTTGCCGAAATTACTTAACATGAGCCCATTATCAAAATTATCTAACTTTCGCCGAAAGTCTATATTCTATGGATCGGCTATTTAATAATGAGCAAGTAAACTCTCCCACTTCAGTTCACTTTTGCGGAGGCGGAGCTTTTGTGCATGCCATCAAAATTTGCAAAACGAAGTAACTTAGCTAAGAGTTTGAGAGTTGGCTGCAAAGGACTCCTATACGGATCTCGCAAAGTAGTTGGTTTATCTTAGCGCTATTTCAACTATAATTTTCAAGTTTTAAGTTTGCTATGTGCACCATTTATGGACCCTATACCTGGCTAATCCTAGGAATCCTTGGAAGCGAACAGCGAAAATCTCAAATGTTCGTCGATGTGTGTACGTGTGTCCAACACTCTGGATATCCTTTAACGTCAGCGTAATGGGGGAACGTCTAGTAATCTGTGGGAACACGCGAAGATGTCATATGTACCCTTAGCCTCTTTTCTACATATGGTGCTGGCATATGGTGCTTGCATGTGTTTTGATTATTTATTCATTTGAGAAAAATTGGTTCATTACGTATTATGCAAAATATTTTCCGTCCATTTTCTACAACTTTTTCTTATCTCTCTGGTTTGATTCATTTTCGCACTTCTTCAGCATTTCGAAACCGTGTACTTGTCAAGCAGTATTGCATCGATCTGAACAAGTGGCAATCAGAAAACGCTATGTCTGGTAAATACACCGGGTGCGGCATAACTTCCCATTCGAGGTGCAACAGTGTGTCCTTGACAACTATTAAACGCTCTTGCTGGTCTTTTTTGCAGTAACGTTCGGTTTTAGTAGCTCATAATAAACTATAGTTTGCTGGCTCCAGCGCGTGCAGAGCAAAACTTTATGGCCATCAATATTCCGCTTCGATGTCGATGTGGATGGTTCCCCTGGACTAGGCCATAAATTTTTCCATTTGGAATTGTTGTAGTAGAGCCAGGTTTCATCGCCAATCCCAGTACGCTAAAGAAAACTCTGCTTATCATGCCTGGCAACTAATGGCACCGCGAAGTTGAAACGATTCGAAATTGAATTTTCATTCAATTCGTATGGTAGCCATTTTCCCGGGATCCTTGGATCATTTCCATCGTATGTAAATGTCTAGAAACAATTGATTCATTAACTGGCAATAAGTCTAGCAATTCATTTTCTTCGAAACTTGCTGTCCGTCTAGGCTGTTCTTTGTCATTCGCAACAAAATCATTACTTTTAAACCGCGGAAGCCAAACACCATAAGCTTCTAAAAGCGCTCAATGGAATTTTCAAATTCAATAACAAAATGCAATTTTGAGCGTGCCATGGTTAAGGTCTAGATACACTGAGTAACGCAATAGTGGTAAGGGGGAAAACTGTTATTTTAGGTAGACAAAGGTCAAAATCAACGTTGGTATCTGGTCGCTGATGATGATCAAAATATCTGCAAGCACGGATTTTATTATTGCATTTCGACATCACTCAAATCTCTTACGTCCTTTCGTTAGTGTGAAATATCAAGCATGCTTCCTCAATGGGCTTCTTTTCTCACCCATTGCTCATTGCTTATGACGCCATAAAGATTTTCGACTTTCAATGTCATTTCTATGGCATATAACAACTGGATGTTCGGGATGATTTAATTCACATAACTTGAATAAGTGTAAGGAACCGATTTCGTCATGCTAGTGTGCTAGTGTGTTCGTTCGACGTAACATCGTCTAGCAGAGAATATTTAAAAATTCTTCTTTGTTTCAGTTTTCCATAATCTTTTTTGCCTAGCTTTGCCTAGCTTACGACTTGAACTTTTTTCTTCTTAAAATTTCGGCCCATGATTTCGCCTACATTTGCCAAGAAAAAATGTTGTACGCAAATTTGTGATTTTTTATAAAGATTTTTGAAACGCAATCATTTATATTTTGGAAATAAAGTTTTCCATATGGAATGATTTCCTATGTTCCATAGTAGTGATGCAATCTCGATATATAATAGAATGCGAGGAAAGTAAAAGAACCGACTTTTCAACACAACCTAATGTGATCGGTATTCAAAAATTCGGTTCCCCAGTAACACCCAAAGTAGATTTTTCTGAAAATCAATTTTGTTTTCTTAGCTTAAAAGCATCCTCTGATATAATAAAAATCGAATATAGTTGCATAGCGCAGTTAGTGCGGTTAGTTGACAGTTTAAATGTATTTCAAAAGGTCCTTTAGCTCAGCTCCTACAATTTTCATTTGAGTTTTGCCCCTACGGGATTCTTGATAATCCCCAACTTTTTTTTTTTGAATGAAAATTGAAATCTTTTATAGCAATACAATGGCCCCAGCAATCGCACTACAATCAATATTTTTCAAATCCCTGACGTATTTTTTCAGCCTCAAGGCATGTTAATTGATTTGTTTTTTTTGTTTCCCCCGCCCGAATAATTCCGGTGTTGTTGTTTCTATTTTATTTTTTTTTTTTTGTTTTATTTTTCAAAAATCTTTTTTTCTTCTTTCTTTCTTTCTTTCTAGGACAACTTCAAGTAACTGCCTCGAATGTTATTATTCTGTTAGATGGCTTCCTTCCTTCCATCTTGAAGACATTATCAAAAATACTCCTCGTTCAATGGTGTAAAATCGGTGAAGTGATTCTTTTACGCTCTGAAAGAATTCCTATGAATAATAAGATCGTTTGGTAAGAATTTTGCTCATGTTTTATTCCCATTACTTCAAGAGATATTCATGAAGATTAGGGAGTAAAATCGGCATTAACTCTCTCTTTTGGCAATTGACTGAATGCAGGTGTGAAGGCACGACGGCAGCACCGCTAACCGTTGAAAGTCATAGCCAGCGATTGGTGGTAACCATCTCTTGGGTGCATGTTAAATATTCATTTAAATACTTGTTTCTGTGTATATGTATGATAAAAATCTTTGATAGAAGAAAAGAAATGAAAAGAAACTTTAGAGTAAATTAAAGAGCTCTCCATAACTAAATATTGTACAAAATAAAGCTTAGCTCTACATACACTTAAGCATAAAAATTCATGTACGAAAATTTGAATGATGGTCTAAAGACAATGAATGCATAAACGCTTTGCTAACTGTGCGCACATTTACATATATGTATTTTATAATTGCATATGTATTGAGATGTGCTATGAACTGAGCTCTGTTTTTGTTGTAACATAACAACTCTATAATATGATATATAAAATATACCGCGTGCGTAGCATAACAAAAAAAAAAAAAAACCAAAAAAAAAAAAAAAAAAAAAAACAACAACAACAACAATAGCAATTTTTTTTGAAGCCAATTTCATTTTTATTGTTAGCTGAAGTATAAAAGCACACCACCAACCATGGGACATGTCTCATTAGAGTTTAGTAGCATATCTCGTAAAGATGTCTACCAAGAGATCAAATCGAACAAAATGTGTTAGCGCGTACGCTGCCGTTTCATTAATACTCGTGATCTTTGCCATCATTCATCTTGAATGCATATATGCTATGTCTGTGGATCGTTTTGCCTTAAATCATAATGAAATTCAACAAATAAATGATAAACGTTTAGATTATAACGATGTGATCCCGGAAAGCGAAAGTATTTTATACGACAATATGCAATATGTGCCAGCGATTGATCAAAACGGTCAAAGTGATTTATATGTTTTAGTGCCAACCGATAATGGGGATGATGAAGAGATCGTTTCAAATTTTCTTAGTCACGATCATGCTGCCATTGCAGGCAATGGAAAAGTAGAAGATATGTTAATGTTGGAAAGTGAAGATGCACCGATAGTGCAAATCTATAAATTAACTAACAAATCAACTGAAAACGATCCAATAGAAAATCATCCCGAAAATCATGATAACAGTGAAAGCTTAAAAGACGAACTTACAGCACCAAAAACAACTGAACTTCCAATACTTAATAGTAACGAACATTTCGACGACTATAAAGCGGACGTATTGTCTGAAACTGTTAAGGAAATACAGCATGAACTTGAAAGTGAATTGTTAAACAACTATGAGCCTTTAAATGAAAATTCACAAAATTATCAATTAGAAGCTGTAGATAAGGCTAACAGCCAAGCGCTAAGCTTAGAGCAAACGAAAGTTGAAGAGACAAATGCGGAATTTATAAAAAATGATGAAAACGAAGACGAGGACAAGATCGATCAGCCCATGATTGGCGTAGCGCAAGAGGAGGGACCTACCGATGTTAGCGATGAAAATGAAAAAACGGATACTATGAGAGACAATCCCGAGTTAGCTGAAGCATCATCGTACTTAAATGAAGCAAATACTGAAAGTGCGATAAAAAGTGAAGAAATTCCGAAAAAGTCAGCAGATTTAATAGAAGTCGAGAGGGGAGAGCAAATCGAAAACCGAGATGAAAGTCTTAATTTAAACGATGCAGAAAACGGACCCGTAACTGAGACATTGCACGCTCAGCATCAAGACAACGAGGAAGTAATTGAAACTTTAGAGGCATCCAAAAATATCGAAAACTCTTTAGTTAAAGACGAGATTTTCGAAAACTTTGCTGAAAAAGACATAATTTCCAACCTTACAGATATGGTTGAAGAAATTATACAAATTTCCGACAATGAGAAAGCCTTAGAACCTCTTACCGATCAGATTGAAAGTCACGCAATCGATGAGAGTGAAGTCACAGAAAGCCATCCAGGCAGTGTTGTGATGGAAGAAGAAATTTCAAAAGAAACAAAAACGAGCGAAAAGGTGAACTCAGCTACGAATGGTAGCGAAAATGTCGAAGACGACACGACATTAACCATGAATAAGGATCAATTCAAGGTTGAAGATCCTGAAGTTATAGTAGCATCAGAATCAATGCAAACAGAAAATCTCTTTCAGCAATTCGAGGAATTGAACGAAGAGGCAGTAAGGGAAGATAACGAAAGTATTTTTACGGCGGAAAAAGTGGAAGACGGAATAGAAGAGAAATTGAGCGAAAACGATGAAATGCAGAACATGCCGATAAATGATGAAAAAGTTAATGCTAACCATACAATGCTAACTGTTATCATTCAAGCGCCACAAACACCTACAACCGAGACGCCAGCAATTTCCTTCGACCACGACGACGTGGTAAGTGGTAGTGATACACAAGACGAACTCTTAGCGATGATGGCAATAAGTACAAGCACTTCAAGACCACTCCATGTCATGGACGGTGTTCTTAACTATGCAAATTCCACATTCATTAATCAACAACAAGCAACAGAGAGCACCGAAGTAGTTTTCGGCTCTAAATTAAGACGTTACGATGGTGCTCAAGTCTGGCGCATTGTCGTACAAAATGATAGAGAGAAAAAGCTGGCCGACGAACTGCAAACTAAATATGGTAAGTTTTCCATTTTTTTCTTCTTCTTCTTCTTCTTCTTTTTCATTTTTACTTTGTTTTCCTATTAAACGTCATATAATTGATTAAATCAAAATAGAGAAAGGGTTGCACAGTGGCGATTATAAACAAATTAATAATAATAATAATAATAATAATAATAAAAAAAATAAAAAAAATATTACAATAAATATACAAATATATATATATATATATATATATATATATATATATATATATATATATATACATGGGAGAGAGAAAGTTTACCAAATAA
>KK502403.1:1837507-1859991 GCA_000688735.1 Glossina austeni
TTTTCGGTTTTCATAACAAAATAGCATCAATTTCTCCCTATAAAGGCTTATAAAACAAAATAATACTTATATGTTTATACGTTGTTGTTAACTTTCTTTGATGAAAAAGGAAAAAAAAAAAAAAAAAAAAAAACTGCAAGGTATGCAAAGGGTTATATGTATTTATTTTTTTTTTTTTCATTTCCCTGCATCCTTTTGCAGTTTTTTGAAATGTTTGCATTGAGTCGAAAGGAATTCACTGAACAATATCAACAATAATATCGTCAACGTTTAATGAGACTTTTTAATAAATTAAAAAAATAACTGAAAAATACAAAAGCGCTTTGTGCTGGTCAAGGTTGTGAAAATTTAATTTGGCATGAGATGTTTCGCAGATAATGAGAAAATTGTTTTTAGAACAATTTCATAGATTTGCACTCGTCACTACGTAAGTTTACATACAATACATAATCTAAAGGTTATTTAAAAGTCTACCGATTTTCTCGATTTCCTCATTTTTTTTTTCTTTCTCTTTCTTATTAACAAGACATAGTTTTCTTAAGTCACTTTTCCTTTGTGTAAAGACATGTTTTAATTTTTAATTTTTTTTTTTTTTTTTTTTGTGTCCAGATATATGATTTACATTAACACATTAACATTACAAACTTCCGTACCTTAAATTCAATTCTAATTTATTAATTAATTTCGTATCTATCTGTTTGATTGTATTATGAAAAAATTAGTATGCATTAGTAATTGCGGAAAAATTTCTCAGATATAGGTGCTACTCACATATGCAGAAAGTCATAAAAAGACTATATTTCAAGATGAGAACTAAAATGTTTTCCTTAGTCAATAAATAACGTTTTCCATATGTATATAATAATTTATTTATATTTTTTTTTGTCCGAATATATGATATGCTTTTGATTTCTTTTACTGATAAGCATACAAAGGGCTGTACAAAAATTATTTGACATTCGGTATAATAAAATAGCACATTTTCTATATCATAATTCACGTTTCATTTGTCCGCGAAAATGGTTTACATATTAATTTTTTGTATTTTTCTTTCTAAGTGCGCCTCAGTTTGTGTAGTTTTTAATATTTTCGAAATCTTATATAATTTCTTCTATGCATATTTTATTTATGACTCTAAAAGTAAACCTTCGAAAAATTTATTATCATAGCGATGATGATTCGCGTGTTCCTATTTTTATTGTTATTGTTTGTTGCCAAAAATGAACAAATTCCGCATGAGTAGCCGAGTAGATGAGAATCGCGATTATGAAGTCTGTGCTCGCGGGTTCATAGCGAAATGCATTAAAGTTTTCTTTGATCGTAATTATAATAGACTTGCGACTGCTTCCCTATTTCTTTCTTCACTTCTTTCCGACCGTCGCCGTATTACACGAATACGGGACATCCTCTGAGTGATTTGTCATACAGAATAACAAACAGTCTATAAGCGATGTATTTTACTACTTTCATAGAACAATTATTTAATTATTACTTTTATGTACAGTTAATGGCTTTGAAATGTGCTCGAATGTTACACTATCGGTGAGGGAAATAATTGTCAAAGCTTCTCTCCTACAGTCTATTAATATTTTCGACTTGGAAGGCTGTTTCAGCTTTGTGAACAATACTAGCAAAGTTTATCCCAAGTATTCTTAGGTTGTGAACGAGAAAGTTCGTTATTCTCCCGGAAGAAGTGTAGGCTCGGAATTAATATTAAGTACATATATAAGGTTTTGATCAGTGATGGAATACTGATTTAGCATAAATATCTATGTCGCGAATATAAACAGATCTCAGTATAAACATCATTCAGTACAATATTTTTAAAGAGTAAGACGACTCCAGCAGCCTAAGTAAAAACGGGTTTTTCACAATTTTCTTCTTGTGGTCTTTTTTTTTGAATGGCAGGAAAGGTAGCTGAATAAGACCTAATCTAACCTGATAGCGCATGAATGAATTTTATAAGCGATTACTGAGCAACTCTAATAAATAAGAGCCTTAAAGCAAATATTTACTACTTGTAGGGAGCACCACGAAAAGATGAGGGTTCCGGTATGTCTATGAGTCTGCGAAGATTCACATAATTCCGCTCCCAATAGTGTAGAAAAACATTGAAAAATGACAACAATAGAGACCCTTTCACGAAGCCCTTTTATTTTAATAGGTTCAAATTTAAATTCAAAGAAGAAGAAAAGTCATTTAATCCATATTCTTATATCTAAAGGATCACATAGGAATTTTTAAAAATATTTTTCGATTTTTATATGACTAGCAAGTGCTTGAATGAAGAAATTCAACTTTCGATTTTTCGATTTTTGAATTGAAATCATCCTACGTGGTTCCTTAGAGAATGTCGTTATAACGATGCTATAAAAAATTCGAGTGAAAATTGTTTGAACTAAGGTGCGTAGCGTTCTCTTTCCACCCAACCGCGTTTAAAGTTTCGACAGATACTACAGATATTCTTCTTCATTACTACAAACATGTGTTTTTCATTTGTCTGCAGTTACGTCGTTAATAAAATTACCCTTTCACGTTCGAATACACTTTTTTTTTCATTCTTCATTTTCCTTCCTCAACGTTTTTTTACTCGAAAGTTCTTCTTTTAGTGTATCTGCGAACGACAGACTCGTACGTTTTGCCCCATCTTCGAAATATGGAAAATGGAAAACATAGCAAGAAAGTGTTTAGTTATATAACCGAATTCATAACAAATTCCAAAAACTTTGTCCTACACTTTGCCCTTAATGGCATCGGAATCTCTCGCTCAATCAAAGCGTTCAACTCGAAGGTCACGTTGGCGCAGATGGCGGATTGTTGGAAATGCTTTTAAATGAACGCAAACACTTTTCATAGAACAACAAGCAAGCCATTAGGCCGCAACTTCCCGGCAGCTAAAGGTATTCTTGTCATAGCGCTTGGAAAAGAGCTCGAACCTTTTCTCCCACATATCCCATAGAAAATTCAAACTATCTATTAAAGCAATAAAAAAAAAATTGTTTTTCTTTTGGAAAATGTCTAGCAACGTCACCCCTTAAGTCAGTGGTTTCCAACCTTTTTGTACCGGCACCCCCGTTTTTAAAAAAAAAAATTAATGCGCCCCCCTTTAAGAAACAAAAAAAAAAAACCCCGAAATAATCAGATGCTTCTGTTTACCGAAGTTTGGCGCGAGTAAGCACGAGAATAACCGGGATGTTGCAAGTGCTTATCTTTTGATTCCACGCCCCACCGGTACTCGGCTCCGAACGCGAAAGCGAGATATTTCGATTCGAAGAAGAGTATGAATCGGATGTTTTAGCATTTGTACACCAAAAGTCCGCGGCGAGGATTGTGGATTACGTATACACCTTGACGCCCACGTTGACACCTATTTGACTTTTTTGGTTTGTATTTGAAAATGATATTTTGGAAACAGCTACATGCTCCCCTTGCAACAGTATCGCGCCCCCCTAGGGGGTCGCGCCCCACAGGTTGAACACCACTGCCTTAAGTATTGTTGATGGTGATGTTGTGGAGGAAACTTTTATAGCACGTAAGGGTCCTTGCGCACGATGTCACAATTTGTGGTATATTCTTGCAAGCGAAGATGGCTTGGTTTATAGCGGCAGTTTACTGCAGCTAATAACAGCTTCGTCGGGCATTGCGCTTACTGTGTCGTTTCGTAACAGCATCGGTCCCAAGGATATCAAAATTTACCCAACCGCGCGAATTCGCATTGCATTCGATAATTATTATGTTTTGCATTAAAATTCTAGAGCTTGCTCCTGCTTCCTATTAGCAATCATACTCAACACTTCTCTTGCAAGTCGACAGGATGATGAGCGGAGAGTTGGAAGCCGGTGGGGCACATCAGGATGAATATTAGCTAAGAATTTGAATTAAAAAGCGTAGAATTATTTTTCTGAGTTTACTTGAAAAATATGAAAAGACTTGTGTCGATCGGAATTTCGCTCAAGAGCAATTTTCCTGCAAAACTGATAATCGGCAGTTATCGAGTTTACTTGATATCGATAGCTATAAGCCGGCGCCTCATTAATAAGCGGTTTTTTTTTTTTTTTCATATGAAAACACAAATCTTAAGGGCTTTCCAAATTTTTTATAAAAAACGAAAAAAAAAGACATATAGGCGTGGCAGTTTTCGGAGCACTGCAAATTGCAATTTTGCACATAGAAGAGTAAATGAAAAATTTTCGAAAAATTTAATTTAAAATCGAAATTTCCTTGTAATCGGCCAAAGAATCGATAAAATTAAAATCATCTAAACACGAATGACGTAATGCTTGCTAGGGAGGGAATCTTTCTTTGAACATATAGATGAAATTGCAATCAAGGCAATTGGATGAAGAGTGAAGGAAGCAGCGACAGACTAAACGAGAAACTCATACGCTTAAAATAACAAGTTGTTGTATTTGTAATTTGCCATGCCTAACGCCTACATCATGCATTTGGGGTATTGGCTTCAAGCACTTGCACAAGCAGGAGGGGATTTTGCTCATTTAGGATTGCTTTGTGCGATAAGTTAAATTATTCAGGGCACTGCAAATACTTCGCCGCCACGACTGCGTGCAGAAAACCGACTTTTTGGCCAATTTACAATTACGCCCAACTTTTTGTATCACATTTGATTGTTTTAAGTACATTTTAAGCAACAAAAAAAAAATAAATAAATAAAAAAAAAACAAATCGCAAAGTGGTATTAGCGTTTAAACATGTTTCGCTTTCGCACCTTTATTAGTGGCCCCTTTAAATAAAACATTTTGTGTTAATTCTTTTTTCTTGTTCGTATTTTCCTTTTTTAATCGTGCAGTTGCGTACACTTTCAAGTGCAGTTATACGTTTACCACAAACATGTGCTTTTTAAAGAGAATCTTGTGCATTCACCGCAAGCGTTTCTTTCTTATGCGCTTTCACAAGTTCAAGCCACAATTTATAACCGATTTACGTTAACGTGTACATCGTATTACATCAACATTTTTAAATGAAGACAGATTTCTAACATAATTTCCAATATTTATTTTCGTTTATTCTTCCTCTGTGTAGACATTTTATTTTTTCCTTTTGCTTTATAGCTTGTGTTCCCTTATTCGGAACCTATAACATTGGCGGGTAAAACGTTTTCGAGTTGAATAAATAAATAATTTCAAGTTTAGCGCTGTGTTGCTCTTGATTAATTTCGCGGTTAGCTGCACTGTGTTTCTTTTAAAATTCCACCATGTTCACGTTTATCGAAGTTGTGCATGTTTTTGTACGCAGCACCGAAGGACGAGGGGTATATTCATTTTAATAAAATGTTTGCAACATCCACACGCAATAAGTATATATAGACTTTTGATTAGCATCGTATGCTGAATCGCTTTAAGCATGCTCATCTATCCCGTCTGTCCATCTGTCCTATCGTGTAGTATCTGTGTAAACATTCTCCCTTTCGCGAAAATCAATATTACGCCAAGCTCCGTTTGTCCATCTGTCCGACCCTGTAGTATCTGTGTAAACATTCTCTCTTTCCCGAAAATCAATATTACGCCAGCCAAACTTGCAAAAGTAAACTTGAAAGAGATCGAAACTGGTCAAGTGAAGAGGCAGAGAATACCTTTGCTTTCCCTGCATATATTCTTTTCCCATATTCGTCTGTCCGTCTGTCCGTCTGCCCATGTGTATAGCATCGGTAGTAAAATAGGCCCCTTTTTGCAAAAATCAAGATATCAGCTACAAGCTTGCAAAAGGGCTTGAAAACGATCCAAAGCAGTCAAAGGACATGCTTTCGCTTTTCGTGTCTATTTTTATTGTACAAAAACAGAAAAAAATCTGCCACGCCCATCCATTATTATTGAGTCGCTTAAGCCTTTCTTTTTCGATAACGAAAATGGGTATAAAAAATTCGCTTACAATCGAATACAATTTTCCTACTTACATATATATATATATATATATATGTATAGATATATAGATATATTTTAAGTATTTTGCGTATTAGAAAAAACGTTATTTAAAAGATATAAATAACTAAGAAAAAAAAAGTGAAAAATTTATTGACAACATTTTGTTATTCTCACCGTACAGGTGGACAGTTATGGAAGGAAGTCAAACAAGAGGTTGACTACTTGTTGAAGCCACAAGTTTTGGCTGATGCCGAACGCCACGTGAGAATTGCTAACTTAACACGTATTGTGCTTATCGACAACTTACAAAACGTAATTGAAGTGGAAAATCCGCCAGCCGAACAAATTGCACAATTGCAAAATAGAAAGGGTAAGTGAAGCTATAAAAAATGCGGAGGGAACAAACAAAATAGGAAAAAATGTTTACGTAAATACAATAGAATACATAGTTATGTAAAGTTTTAGACGGATTTTTTTTTTGCTTTTTTTTTGTGTACGCTAAACTAAAGGATAAAGTTTATGTAATAAACTAGAAAACGTTTTTCTTTTTTCTTTGAAAAAATTTTTTGAAGTGAGAAAAGAAAAGTTTTATTGAATTTCTACATAATTTATGTCAACACCAAATGCTTTAGATAAGAATAAGAGGACGACGGACGACGATAACGAAATTTTATATTTTATATTGTGAAATAAAAAAAAATTCAAATAAATACCATTTTACATAGGATTACAGGTTAAGTGGTTTAATGTGTTTTGTAAACTCTGCCTTGTAAACATTTAATGAAATTTTTTCCCCCTTTGAAAATTGTTTAAACCCAAATTTAGCCAAAATTTTTTGGGCTTTTAGGTAAATAACAAAAGCAAACATCTATCTATACCAGGAACAAGTCAAACTAAAAATTGTTGAAATTGTAGAAAGGAAGAAATTCTTAACATATTTTTTTTTTTTTTTGTTTTTTTTTTGTTAACCCTTATCAGCCCATACTTGACAATCGTTTGGCAAGTGTCAATAAGGTAACACCTTTCATGTTGCCAATCAATGCCAAAATAAATTTTGCCCCCCAAGTTTAGGCAAAGTCATATAAAATGAAAAAATCATCATCATCATCATCATTATCATCATTAGTATTAAATAACAATTTGACATGCGATGTGTGTGTGCAATAAATTTTAGTTTTTTTTATCTTTCCCTTATTCTCTCCTTTTCCAAAAGTGTGCATTATTCCCATAAAAAAATAAGAAAAAGGGAGGGGAAAAAAGGGGATAAAAAAAAACCTATGAAGTAAAATAAGGAAGAAAAGTTGAATTCATCCGTGGGGCTGTAGAAACTGGGACATCATAATTGGATTGAATGACAGAGAAATCATTTTCACGTGGCCCGAGAAGCCATATTTACACGAAAATCTAAAATTAAAAAATAAATTGAAATTTTCAATTACTATCTTAACTTTAGAAGAGATTTCCGGCGACGAATCATTCGCACATCTTACGCTTCTCGAGAGTGTAACAGTTTGCTCAACAAGTTCGTAAGATAACATAAACTGACGAATTCACATGATTTTTAGACAATACCAACAGATCAGATGAAATGTGTCAAAATTTCGACCATTAATCATAAGGAATCGGAATAGTCATCCTATATAAATATATATATATATATATATCATCCTACAAACTTATTGAGTGACATGGTACATATACATAATGTATTTTGATCATTTTTTCACTTGAAAGATTGTTACTAATAGGTCTCACTGATCAAAATACATGCAAGCACCTATATAATAATAATTACAAATCTGGATACTTTGAAGGTGGAATTAAAAGTCGCAACCAGCAAGTAAATATAAAACTCTTAGTTATTGCAAATAGAAAAAGGATTAGTGTTTTTTATGAACACTGAGCAACTACTGCCAACGTTTACAATGTGAATATGATACGCGTAGATGGTACACGTGGTTTGAAAAATGCGTGTAAAATATTCTGTTCATTTTCATTTCCTGTTAAATTAGTGCACGAAATGTGAAGGGACTCAATTACTTAGTACTTTCAAAACAAAATCGAACAAAAACTTTGCCTTCAGTTTGTCTTCCAAGCACAGTTGCATATGTAGCGCAACGTTACAGGATACCGTTTATGTTAAAAATGCAAGCTTAGGAATAATATAAAGCAGCTTGAAAGCGCATGTGGAAGTCTTAAAAGGTTGACGGGAGAAGTGAAAATATCACCCGAGTCCGCTCAGAAAGCATTGACTAGTGTTTCGGATGCATTATCGCATCATTATTCGAAAGTTTTTAAATAAAAGTTTTCCAAAAGGTATGATCATGCGAGCGGTTAATGGGCCACCATCTGATTGCCTTAAAAAAATAGAAGACATCGAAGTATTAGCTGAAACTATTAAATCAAAATTGCGCCCAGCTCAAGCAACCTTCACAAAATGTATGTATAACTAGGGCGACGTGTTCTACAAGTCCTAAGGCTTGCTCTGAACGTAACGACAATAAATTTCAGCGTGCGAATGAGTTATGCTTTTATTAAAAAATTTACTAAAGACATCTTATGTGAAAGATTTACTAAAAACGTTTGAAAAATTTTGTAATTCCTTGCAAAGGAAATATTTCGGTGTTTTTGAGCACACAATTAATTTTCTAACTTCACCTTCTAATGCGAGATGCAATCTTCCACTCAATAATAGAAAAATATGCCCCCATACCGATAGACAAACAAACGTCGATATGTCGATTAGGATCGAACCTTACGCTAATCAATTTCTTTATTAAACGATTTCTATTTTACACTTTTTTGGGTTGGGCCAGGCAAATATTAAACTGTCTGTAAAACTGTGCATTAACTTCCCTTTGACGGAAGAAAGTTCTACGAAAAAACAAAAAAACAAATAATTAGAATTTGAAATTACGGCAGTCGTGTTCACTTAAACTGTCATTTAATTGTCCATCAATGTAATTTTTGAATGTCAAGCATTCGCTTAACGGCACTGTATACTCTGGTTAAGTGCGTAATATTTTGCATGCAGTATACGCGACATTTCTCTACAAAATTGTAGTCGAACAAAAGCATTGTACAGTGGGTTCAGGTTAAAATAAATTTATGTATAACGAAGCATTTTGTCAAAAGGGTTGCCACGCCCAGAAGAAGGAAACTTCGGAAATCCCACACAATGCATATATAGTCTCGACCAGCATCGAATTCTCAAGCGATTAAAGCCTATCCGTCCGTCCGTCCGTCCGTCCGTCCGTGCAATGTCTGCCGTAAAAATTCTCCCGACCGCAAAAATGAAGACATCGATCAAAACTTTTCAAAGGACACGCCTACAACGACCACACTTCTATGCAATAAAGACTGTAAGCAGGCACTTGTGCTTTCTGAATTCTCAAACGATTAAAGCATATCCGTCCGTCCATCCGCCCGTCCGTGCAATGTCTGCCGTAAAAATTTCTCCCGACGGCAAAAATGAAGACATCGATCTAAACTTTTCAAAGGACACGCCTACAACGACCACACTTCTATGCAATAAAAACTGTAAGCAAGCACTTGTGCTTTCTGTCTTTTTTGCTTGTTACTCGTAGAGTATATTGAGCTGAGCCGCGCCCATCCAATAGAATAGCGTATGAAAATTTAGTTCTTTTCCTTTTTTTTTATTAGGATCACGGCGAGGGGTGTAGAAGATTCGGTCACGACTGAATATAATTCCCTTATTTGTTGTTATTATTATTTTTCTTTTTTGGCAAACTATCAAGAGCAAGATGACATTTTAGCTGACAACTGCAGAACACGGCAGTCGTATTGAAAGCAATTTTTATGCAGAAAAATGAATTTAATGTTTCGTTTCATCGTCAAGGAGTCGCTATCCTTACGGCGATGATCAACAAGGAAGGTAGAAAGCGAGATTTGTAAAAATTTGAAATGGCGGAAAGTCTCTAACCTCTTCCTCCTCAATGTTCCGATTAGGGTTAAGCTAAGAATTAAAAGGTCATTCGTCGTCGAAAGGGATCTATTGACTCTGAACGAGTTTAAGAGAAGATACCGTTAAATGAAAAGCACTGTTATCTCATATTATCGCATTTACTGCGTAGCATATGTAAATGCGTAGGTAGTGCAAGCACGTGTAAAGTGTGATTGCATTTAAATTCAAATAATCAAATACGTAATAATCGTTTTATAATAACTTTAACTTTTTTATGGTTTTTTTTTTTTTTTTGGTTTTTTCGTTATTTATTTTTTTAGTTGTTAGATCAATAAGTTTGCTTAGTTGTTAATCAATCAATAGTAGAAAAGAAAACAAAAAACTTGAAGGCGCGCTACGTATTTTTAGTATCTTTAGTTGGCTTTAGAGAAAGGAGAGGAGAGGAGAGGAGAGAAAGTAATGTATTTTGAAAGTGTATTTCTAAAAAGAGTGATTATGTAAAGCAGAAATCAGTCTTCAATTAACAACAACAAGTAATCAAAGCGATTTCTCTTTCAATTCGGTTTTTAAGCTTTATCTAGAAATCGTTTCTTTTTTTTTTTTCTTTTCTTTTTTCTTTTTCCGTTTTCCGTTTTTATTTCTTTCATTTAATTTTTTTGTTTTTAATAAGAAAGTCATGATTATTTTAATATTCCCGATTCCCTACAGGTCATCGTCTTACCTGGCAAGCGTATCATCGTTTAGCAGATATTCATGATTTCTTTGATTATTTGGCTAAAACCTATCCTGACATTTGCTCGGTTGAAATCATTGGTTACTCTCTGCAGAAGCGACCTTTAAAGATTTTGAAGTAAGTAATTTTTCCTCTTCAAGTATTGAATTTAAACAGCAATTTTTTCAAGTATTTAACATATTTCATCCCCTTCCCCCTCCACCCAAAAAAAAAAAGAATATCAAATGGCCAAGCGAGTAATCCTAGCATATGGATAGATGGCGGCATGCATGCTCGCGAATGGATAAGCCCGGCTGCCGTTACCTATATTGCTAATCAAATTGTTGAAAATTGGGAGGATTTGCCGACACACATGCGGAACATTACTTGGTATATACATGCGGTAGCTAATCCGGACGGTTATGAATATTCGCATACAACGGATCGTTTATGGCGCAAGAATATGCGTTCGCATGGTCGCCAATGTCCTGGCGTCGATTTAAATCGTAATTTCGGCTATAAATGGGGTGGTCGAGGCACTTCGGCCAATCCATGTTCGCAAACGTATCGCGGAACTAAAGCCTTCTCCGAGCCCGAAGCCTTCTATATATCGAAATTTATTAGTAGCTTTCCAAAAGACACATTTAAAGCCTATCTATCGTTTCATTGTTACGGCCAGTACATATTGTATCCATGGGGCTATGATTATCTCGACACTGCGGATATGCCCGATTTAGATTTGGTCGCTCGTCAAGCCGGAACGGTAAAATTTAATTTTTTTGTATTGCCTTTAGCATTATTACAAATATTATGTCATATCTTTGCTTTTTAGAGTATAGCTAAAAGTTCGGGTGTTAAGTACACTGTAGGTGCCTCGGCTAATACATTGTATCCAGCTGCTGGTGGCTCGGATGATTGGGCTAAGGGTATAGCGGAAATTAAATACTCATATACCATTGAAATGGGCGATACCGGACGATATGGTTTCATATTGCCGGCATGTTATATTGAGAGTAATGGCAAAGATGCTTACACGGTAGTGGATACTATAACGCGTGCCATAACGATGGGCAAGAATAGTCGGCGTCGACGTAAATTGAAATTTCGAAGTGGTTAACCGCATGCTCACGAAATTGTTGACGAAAACTATTCCGTAACTCGGATTATACAAAGTATAATCGGTTATATAATTTTTAGAGAAATTATTATTTATTCGTATTTATAATTAGTTAATTTATTTTTGAATATATTTACTTATTTATTTATTTATTTCTTTAAAATAAAATTTTTTTTTTTTTTTTCTTCAACTAAGAATAAATTGCTTAAAAACTATCTTTATTTTGAAGAATTCTTTAACGCATATTTTTTTTTTTTTTTCTTAAAACGCCGCAGTCGCCTTAACGATCTAATGATAATATTTCTGCATATGTAATATAATTTCACTGTTTACTTGATGTTATTACATCGTGCATATTTGCATATTTTCACATAATATATAAAATAAAGCTCTTGCTCTTAATGTAAAATCTTGAATGTTTGCTTTATGCTCTATATATTTCATAAAGATTGCACAACCACTGACAGTGGTCTCTTAACTTGTAATTTTGTGTTAAATATCTCAGAGTTTACTCTGAATGTATGTAACAAGCTATCAAGAATTTAACACAAACATAATTTAAAAACGAATTTTTTTTTTTTTTTTTTTTACAATATGTTGAGCATAAACTTGAACTCTCTTTGTACATCAGATACCGTAACGCGTTACCGGTAATGCGTTATCTTCTTTATGAGAAATCATTTGGTGTCAAATGTCGCAGTTATACAGTGAATGGTCTGAGAAATTTGGCATTTTTAAAAGTCTCACGAGTCGCTTTACTTTTTGCCGTCTGACGCCAACTTGTGCAGCAAGTAGTGAGAAAAGTTTCAATGTCGTGTCTTATACTTTCTTATTATTATGCGTAAGACTTTCAGTAAAACAGATTTTTATATATTTCTGTATGACAATCATTCTGACCACTTTGTGATCGGTGTAGTGTCTTCCTCTCTCCATGCTTTGAGTTGATAAAATTTAAATAAAAAAAAAAAGAAAAAAAAACTAGTAAGAAAATTATATATGGTCGTGGTCGAATCTTTTATACCCATCACCAGGTTATCTTAAAAAAGACAAAAAAAATAAAAGAACTAAATTTTCATTCTCTATAAATAAAAGGGAGTGGGTGCGACTGGCTTTTTTCTATTTACAAACTAAAGGTATTTGTCGCATAGGCGTGTGAGCGTTATAGGCATGTCCTTTGAAAAGTTTAACTCACTTTCAAATTCTTATGTAAATTTGTAGACGATATTTTCATTTGCGCTAACGAGAGAATGCTCAGAGAAGAGAGAATGCGCGATTGGGCTGGACATGGACAGATGGACAGACAGGCTTTTTGAAGCTTGTTTCTCTGCAAAAACAAGTTAAATTTTGATACACTATAATAGTGGGTAGGCGTGGTCATTTTTTCTCCAGATCTCACGAACTATCCAGCTCAGCAAAGGCGTGTGCATCAGTCCCTTACGCCCCCAATCCTTCTAAAGGGGTACTAACTACTAATGCATTTAATAGTTTTCTTTAGGCAGACCGGAGGGACATAGAAAGCTAGGTTACATAGAGAAAAAAAAAAAAAAAAATCATATACTTATTTAAAAAATGTTCCTATAACGAATCATTTTGAATTCGTTTTGTGTTGAAACCAATCCATTCAAGCCCACTATGCACTCTAAAGCCAAAAAGAAGGATAATGACACGAAAGCAACTAAATATCGACAATTGAATTTTATATATTTTTGCATATTGAGAGAAAATCTTTCATTTTCCTTTAAATGGAATTTAATAGGATGCGAGAATACGGCAAAATTTGACAAATAAAAATACCGTAAATATATCAAAAGCAGTACAGTATACGAGTGCATCGGTTTTTCACTTTTACGTTCGAATGACTTAAACTTGAGTTTTGAATAATATAAGATATACGTATGTATACATTATATATAAATATTTGAATTTGAAAATATATTGAATTTTCTTTTATTAAGAGAATATGTTTAACCTTGAAATTTTCTTTTACTTACTGCCTTGAAACATTTTAATAAATGATTTGCTCTTAAAAGAATTCATTTAGTAAATTTAATTTGAATAATAATGTCGTGAGTAGATTGTCGAAAAATTTACGAGAACAATGCTAAGTATACATATATATATATAAAAGAAAGTGCATCCTTTAGAGAAACTTTTCTGTATAGCATAGTAGTCAGTAGTCAGTAAGTAAGCAAAGCAGCAAACTTTTGCTTGTACTTTATATTACGAACGTATTACGTTAAGTAGAAATGTGTTTAGATGTGTGAATGCGATAAGTGAAATGAAAGAAACTATAAAGTATTTTAATTAGTTTAACAGGCATTAATAAGAGATATTTGAGTTTTCGGTGAATTCTGACTGCGCCAAGGGCATCGTAACAACTTGAAAAGGACTTCATAAATTTCGATAAATTTCCATAAATGAGAAGTTGTTCCTTAAGAATATTTCCGCTACATTTGGCTGTTGTGGGAAACATTTACCGGAATCTTGACTTGTTCGACAAGCTTAACCTACAAAATATATTTATGTATCAACTTGCACACAAGTCTACAGCATTCATGAATGGTTCCCATAACAGCCAAGTCAGAGAAAATAAGTAAATCGATTAAGAATCTTACAGTTATCAAGAATTTGAGTGCATTGCACCGTTTCTAATATGTGTTTTTAAAATTCGCGAGTTTAGGGATCACTGGCGAAAACAACAAAAAAAAATATTAAAATGCCAAAGTATGTAAATACTAAACCGGAATTTTTTTTTGATAGAAAATGTACGCTCACTGTATGAAAAAGAAGTACATTTTAAGTAAAGTATTACGGGAGCCCTAGCTATACCAAGTTCCAAGTTTATCAAGTTGTTTGAGTACATACTGTGCGACAAGGGGTAATCGGAAGGATTCAGAACAAATAAAATGCAGTTTCAAATTCAATTGAGTGCTTCCAACGTCTCACGAATCAGTTTTGCAACATGGATGGATGGAGGGATGATATGAAAAATAAATGCCCTTATGCAGCTTTTTCGAGCACAAAGGATGTTTAAATGGAATATGTCATGAGCAAAAGGCACGAGCCACACAACCAATTAAAAATGTCCCGCGCGAATTGCCTGCAGTGTTGCCATTTTTTTTTTCTTTTTAAATAATTATATGTAACCTCTCCGAATATTATTATTTTAACATTCCTTTCGTCGTTTCGTTCGGGTTGAATATACAGTTTTTTTAAGGCGGTTACAGTGGTACGATTACAAGAATCAGATCAAGTTTCAGAAACCGCGACGAGGAGAGTAACAGGTAAAAATAAGGATAATATATTCGGCTTGTTTTGAATGTTTTAATATTCTTCCCATGAACTTGTGTCCATTTGATAGATAAGTAGAGCGAAGACGCCTCCAGTCGATACATGACATACGAGTCATCGTTATGTATATCACTTAAATTTTCTACATTTCAAATTATATTTTTAAACCTATTGGCAACACCTTGTAATCGCGATACTGAGGGTGAACGGACAGACAGACAATCAAACACTGCATTATTGTGTAGAGGGGGCAGGGGTGGTCTCCGATGCACATTTTTCTAAGCTTCACAAATATTCGGCATATCCAATTTAACCTCCGTAATGATGGGTAAGGAAATTACCAGAAGTCGTTAAATAATCTCATAGACAATTGTAACCGATTATAGTTGATTATCAATTGAATTAAATGAAAATGTGTTGAAAATAGTAAAGTCTGAACTCGTTTATTCGATAGCATCGCCTCCGCTTGTTACAACTGATAACCAACATTATTAACTTTCCTTAAAGCACAAATCACTTCTCCGAAGAGGAATGACTTTGTTGCTCGGAAAATGTATGACTAGCGGCCCGCAATACTTTAAATAACGTACACCTTCATACTGTTGTAAGCTAATTGTTCTTTGAAAAAAAAAAAAAAACAAAAAAAACATGGAAATTAATTTAATACTTGAAAGTGTTTCACACTCGCACTTCAAACATTATTAGTTGCTTTCAAGGGTACTTGTGATTCTCTTCTCATAAACATTATTGATGAAAGCATTCTTTGCTTGCCATTCGTTGCGCCTTAAATACGCCTTATTAAGTACGACGAGAGAAAGTAATATAATCTACGATTATATCCATCAACGACGGATGAGGGGTATTTTCACTTCGTCAAAACGTTTGCATCGCCCAGAAGAAAGGTCATCAATCATCACTCGCACAGTATCAAATTCTAAATCGGTTTAAGCATGTCCATTCGTCCGTCCGTCTATGTATTGTATGTCGGAGACATTCTCCAGACCGCAAAAATTAAGCTATCGACTTTAAATTTGGCAGAAACATTGGAATTTCTTGCACGCAGGTTGACCTATTAAATGGACCAAATCGGGAGAAGGACACGCTCACAACACTACGTAAACTAAGGACACTTCGGTTTTTCAAAAGCAATAAAAAAATGATTTTTTGTTCATTACTCCTCAACTAAAGCAGATAATGCAGATGTACAAAATTTTGAACGCATACTCTATGGCTGATGGCGTAGTAAGGAAAGAATTAACCACTCGTACCCAGCAGCAAGATTTAATTCTGTTTTCAATACTTTTGTAACGCTCAGAAATAAGCTTCAAAAACCCCGTCTGTCCATCTGTCCACCTGCATAACTGTATAGTATCGGTGGTGGACATTCTCCCGTTAGCGAAAATGAAGATATCGCTTACAAACTTGCGAAAGTTCCTAAAAGTGATCTAAACTTTCCAAAGGACACGCCCATATGGCAAAAACTTGCATTTTGAGAATAGCAAATATCATCTGCGCCCACTTCATGTAATAGAGCATGAAAGTCTAATTCTTTTGCTGTTCCGATAATTTTTAGGATAACGGTGGTGATGGGTATAAAAGATTCGGTCTTGACCGAATTTAATTTTTTTTTACTTATTGTTATTATTAATATGGGTCCTCCTTGCTCAATCCGAGACATTGCTCATCTATAGATAACTCATCAGTTACTTTCAAGTGGACTAGTGATTCTTTTCACGAGAACACTTACGAGCGATTCTTAAAAATTCTTTATCATATTCATTCACTAAAGGCCATCGCTGTAAGGCCATCGAACCGTTCTTTCACGTTTCCTGGCAGAGAATTTAAAGCAAATCCTAAGACAATAGGATAATTAAGCATATCGTAAGCAATAATTCATATAGAATTCTAAGCAAACTACTTGCCTACACACGTACACATATAAAATAAAATATGAAAAAATATTATCATTTTAAAAAGTGTGTTTAAAAAAAAAAAAAAGATAAAAAATTCGAAAACATTTAATTAATTCATAATTTACGTTAATTAGAAAACTAATTCCTTTTAAATTTCCGCTTAATAAAATGCAATTAACATTAATTTCATATTAAACCTTTCAACACATTGTCGCGCGTCACCTTCTCCCTTGCTTACCCTTTGCTTCTTTCCTGCAAACCGCTTTCGCATAAACACCCCATTAACATGATGATCCATTAAATTGTTAATTTATTTAATCTCTACGAAGATTTCTTACACCTTTTCATTCGTTTTATAATATATTTGAAATTTTATGAGCATAATCCCCATCCATTAGGTAGATTTCGATTGAATGCATAAACTTAAGAAGTTTTTATTCTTTACATACGATAGACGTTTACAGTTATCGTTACTTTTTTTTAATGAAAATATTTTCTTTATTTGCATTAATTAACTTTTTATTCGTATTTAATTTGTTGAGATTTGCGTAGACATTGGAGGAGAAAGTTTCTTTCACCGAATAGTATTAAGAAAAAGTATAACTTGAAGAGCTTGAAGAGCTGCAAAAATTAAGATAATAATTTAACAAACATGCAAATTCTTAACGAAAATGGAATGGACAATAATCGAGTATGAAAGAGAACGTGAGCCGTCCAAAAAGCCGAAAAGCTATAGCCCGCAATCCATGGCGAATATTGATAGGAAAGTTTGTAAAAAAATACGTGAGAAGCTCGCCAGAGTAGCTGGATAGGCATATGATCTCGACTAACAACTCAAAGGTCGTAAGTTCAAGTCTCAAGTGCGATAGAGTTTTCTGTGGTTGCAGCTAAAGTGAACACTATAGTGAGCTATGCGAAAAAGTGAACATTTCCGTTATTTGATTTCAATAAAATGGTGGAAAATTTCATAATATCGATGAACGCATTTTATTAAAAACAAGTATATCCGAACTAGAACGACACTACTCGACTTCGCCTCGAACAATTTCGGTACCGCTAAATCGGTCGGTATTTGTCAAAATGGCTCACAATAATAACAAGTACGAAAGTTATATTCAGCGGGGCCCGAATCTCGCATACTACGCATACTATGCTTTTCGCCTTCTACTCTCCACGTTCTTTTATTTGATACCCATATCGCTAATATTATAGAGAAAAAATTAATCCACCAGGGGGCGGTGAATTTGCCCATTTTTAGGCAGGTAATAAATTTTCATTTGAGGAATGGAAAAAAAATAGTTTTAAAGATTCGGTCTCGTTTGCTTTATGACAAAGAAGCATAAGACCGTAAAAAAATGAAAAAAATTAAATTTAATCAATTGTAACTTTGCGTGGGCATGGCCGAATTTTTCCCTTCTTACAGGCAAAGGGGAGAGTGCTTCATAAAGTAAATGTGGAAAAATTTCAGCTTGTTATTTTTTATAATTTCTGAGTAACGGGCAAACATCCACAAATTTTTCTTAAGAAAAATGGAGTTGCCTTCAGTTTATGCTCCATTACGGGCCTCTGCTCTGACCAATTTAGCCCATTTTTAATACCCACCTACCTATAAAAACTTCCAATGTTTCTATCAAATTTGAAGTCGATATCTTCATTTTTGCGACCAGGAGAGGGCGAACAGCACACATCATACAGACGGACAGACATGACTGAATCAATTCAGCATTTCACACAAAAATATATTCACTTTATAGGGTCTCTCAAGCTTCCTTTTGGATGTTACATCCATGACGAACAAAAACAGCAGGAGTATGCCCCCATCTTACAGTGGTGGGTATAAAAACATTCCATAACAAAGTTTTAGTAAGAAACTCGAATTTTCATTGTACAAATTTTATTAATTAATTTTAGGTCTGCCAGCATTTTGCACGCGTACCAACGTTTTTTGCATTCTAAGTATACTTTAACAGGGTTACCAGCAAACTTAAAACTGCTATTAATCCCCAGACAGGCATTCATTCATTCATTTTCATGACAATGAACGAACTGTACATTATTTTCATGTAAACGCATAATTTTCATGAAATCACTCGTACTAGACGATGCTCCGACGTCAATGTGGTCCACATTTAGCAAACATAATTTACTTGTCAAAAATTATATTACTTTCCAAACTACAAATTAGGCTTTGTCGTTATGGAAGAGCTGGCTTTTTATGGTGGGATCTAAAAATTAGACCTATAGGATCCAAACTTTCTACGGTTAATTTTCACGCCAAATTTCTACTAGGGACAAATTTTCATCATAAAATTTAAAAAAAATTAAAGAGTTTTGCGAGACGACTTACTATTTATATGCGGTAGTATCCGAAAGAATATGTCTTCGGTCTGACACATATATGCCGCCATCGTTGACAGACCCATGCGAATTCTGGATAGTACCAAGGGTAGTTGATAGTCTGGATAGTTAAAGGAGAGTCGTCAAAATATCATGACATTACAGCCATTAGCTACAGTTAAGCTACAGTTACTTTCGCCTATTGTTGTCCACTCGAATAATTGCAGATTTGATTTGCGAGTATAGTGATGCGCCCATGTTTTATTCATTGTCACATATCGCATGAAAAATTCTTTTTATTTTACCTAAATGGGTCCTTGAGTCATCGGCATGTAGTTGTCGGCAGTGAGCGAACGCGGCACCGCCTTCAAACAATGCTTCTGCAAAATAAAAAGTACACTGCCTCCTGATATGTATGAAAGGTATCAGCTGTCCTACGCAGCCTCACTTTTCGGTCTTCCAGAACGAGTGTGTGGGTTCTTGCTATGTTTTCGGGACTAACCGCCGCACTCCCCCGACGAAAGCGGTCACCATCATCAGTATTCGTATGTCTATGTTTAGCAAGCCACCCACAGACAAGAGTTGTCATAATGTCTTTGAAGTCAACGCTGATTGTGAACGTATTTTTTCTCAACAAAAAGCAACGTGTACCCTACACAAATTTCTGACTGTTCGAATACATTTTTCAATTACCGAAATAGCTTCAGCTGAAACATGGGCAACTTTGAAAATTATGGTCGAGATGCCATGAAATGTAGCCACGTGTCGGTTGAAACTTCATATTAAGTACAATTTTATTGATATGTTAGCAGTGTTGCCAACTTTTACAAAAGACATAAGCCGCCTTGAATGATGTCCTAGATGATCTACACTTCCTATGATTAATTTCTCTATCAAGTTATTATTATAGAAAAAAATGTCACTATGAAATATCGAAAATTGAAGGATTTCGATACGTAGGGATTTATCTTACATAAGAACCTTTTTCTGTGCGGTGGTGACAAAAAGAGAGACATCTACATGGTCCAAATTCGGTAAGGTCAACATTTAGATCAATGAAATATTGAAAGTTCGACTTTTCTTTTCAAACAAATGCCCCCCCCCCCCCCACCCCCCCAAGCGATTTAAATTCTTCACCTCAGTTTAGAATACTATTACTTAACGGTTTTTATCGGCATCTTTTTAAAATTCTTTATCACGACTTTCTAACATAAGGTTTGAGGTTATATGAGACGTGATTAAAAATCCATTTTCTGAATCCATCATCATAACCAACGATATGTCTATCTATAGCTCATCCGGGTGTTACATATATCCGCACAAACTCAATATGCGCCCTTCACCACAAGTATAGGCGTAGGGTGTAAAAAATATAACCCACGAACAACCTAAAAAAGAGGCCAATTTAGAACTTTGTGTACAAACACTTCCAAGCGATAGCTAGAAGTTTTACAGAACATCCCGATTGATTAACTGGTACGCACACATACAACGAAAAATTTTCCAATCCAGATGCTTCGACTTAAGATGATCGGTATCAAATGTTTCGCCCAAAGCAACTGTTTTGCTTTTTTTGGACCGGTTTATGGTTCTTAGTATTAAGTGCGACTATCGAATCGACACATAAACAACGTTATACTTGCTATCTGATTAATGCGTGAATAATAATGAGTGAATAAATGCAAGGAAAAAGAAGAAGAAAGTGAATAATCGAGTAAATAATGGAGGATTCTTTTGAGTTTATTTTTATTTTATTTTCAATTTGTGTCTCGGAAGTGGTGAGCTCTCTTTCTTCGGTATAACAATTAAACTCTCCCGGCTGAACACTTCGTGGCATTACTAGCTCGATATTCTTTAGCCTTTTCTAACCCTTCAAATTCTTCTTTTATTAGGTGATCATTTCTTCACTTATATTTATTGAGAAAAATCGGTACAATATATATAATATATATACATATCATTATATATATATATATACATATTATTATATATTAATCAAAATATTTTCCGTGATTTTCTACAAGTTTTTCCCGTCTTTCTGGCAACACGGTGACGCAGTGTCCAAAAAAACAACGAAATGATTTGGTTTGAAACTGGGCGCCAGCCAACCCATGCTGCATGGATCCGAACAAGTGGTGGTAATCACAAAGCGCTAAGTCCAATGACTATGCTGGGTGCTGCAGACTCTTCCATTCAAGCTGCAATCGTGTATCCTTGACAAAAGGAAGACTTTGCATCTGTTAGCCGGTGCTGTGGGCCGGTGGACATCTGCATTAACAGTTTCATCCGGTTTTAGTAGCTCGCGCATTTTCTATCTTCGCGCAGTGGTTACTGGATTTATTGTCAGTCATATTAATGACGAGCATAAGTGAACCAAGTGGAAGCAGTGGTGTTGTGCTAATTTTTTTTTTTACCGGAACGCGTATATATAATTATATAGACAGAGCCGATCCTGGGTAGGCGGCCGCTCTGTGCGATCTCATGTCCCAAATTTGACGACGGGGGGAGATTTCCCCCAATTGGTTATGGCAATAAACTATACCAGGGATGAGCAACGTATGGCCCGCTTGCATTAAAATTTATGTATGAAATCTTTACTTTTTTAAAATTTTATATTTTTCTCTTCTAATGTTTACTATAAATTCTCGTTATCAGAAATCATTTTTAGTTCCGGAACGCGTTCCTGTCCAAAAAGGAAGTACCGGAACGACGTTCCGAAGCGCTCCGGCTCGACAACACCACTGAGTGGAAGGTACGTATTATGTGTTTTATTTCGCTTATTTTTTTTATTTATATCGTTTGGCTAATCGCGAAAATGCTTTTGCGCAGCACATCTCGTCGATTTTTTTTTTTTTTTTTTTTTTTTCAAATCATTATCTACTAGAGATTGTAAGTTACTTTTAGCAAAAGTGTTGTTTCAGTACCGAGTTCCTTTTTCTAGTTCTTGTTTCGAGGGCTAGATTTGTGCTTCTGAATTTAACATTTGAAGTTCAACTAAAAACATTTGCCGAATTTGTTGTAACGCCTTCAATTATTTAGAAAGGATGCGCGAGTTAAATTTCCCCATCTTACCGCTAATCAAGCACTTGCCTATGCCATGCATTCCTTACAACTTATTCTTGTGAAAATGTAATGTACTCCGATTCTTTAATGCGACAAAGGTTTTCCCTTGACCCATATACTCATACGTATTGTACTTGTAGTTTTGTATGCAAGGGACATATATATGACTATATATATATATATATATATATATATAACTATATATATAAATATATATATATAACTATATATATATATACAGATATAT
>KK502403.1:1861616-1881815 GCA_000688735.1 Glossina austeni
ATATATATATATATATATATATATATATATATATATATATATATATGCATATAATTATATATCAAATGGGAAAACATTAGTAATAAAAAAAAGTTCCAAGTAAAAGGTTAAATAAAAAAAAGCATTAAAAATTATAAATAAATTCTTGAAGTTATTTACTTGTTTATCAGACATATAAGCCACAGTTCTTCTTGGCTTATTCCGTTCCAAATCAATATCCAAGAGAAAGAAAAGAAGAAGTTAATCGCATCTTTTACAACATATGAGCGGTAGATGGGATTCGTTTCGTTTACTACATTCAAAAATTGTGCGCACTTGATTAGGAAAACATTTCGAGCCACTTTTCTTATATCACTCTGTCCGTCCACCTAGGTGTGGGGCGATTAACGCGATCACAAAAATTGAGATAGAAAGTAAAAACTTTGCATATATGATCTTAATGGAGGAGACTAATTTTTAAAAAACCAAAAATGCAGTTTTCTTGTATCCCTCTCTGTCCGTCCATCTAAATGTGAGACCTTATACGGTCGCAAAAATTGAGATAGAAAGTAGAAACTTTGCATATATGATCTTAATGGAGGATCATAAGTATAATTTTTAAAAAACCAAAAATGCGGTTTTCTTGTATCGCTCTGTCCGTCCATCTACATGTGAGACCTTATACGGTCGCAAAAATTGAGATAGAAAGTTACAAGTTTGCATACAAGATCTTAATTGAGGATTACAAGATTAAGTTTTAAAACCACAAACACACACGCATGCAAAGACTAAAAAAGAGAGCATGAAACTTATACATACAAACATCAGGCAATTTACAAGAGTGCAAATCTTTTTAAAGTAATTCTAGAAAGCAATTAACTCGGCCACAGTTACATAATATTCTTAAATATTTCTCATCTCTTCGCTGCTATTTAAAGAACTAATGCGTTAAGTTCTTCCCGTAGGCTAATGCTACCCATTGGCCATCTCGTCAAGATGGTGACAATTGTTGACATACAAACTTTACCCTTATTGTTGATATATTATTCACTTTTCGACGTTTTGAGGCCTTACAGTCTCGGTCCTGCGGTCCTAAACTAACAACACACCTGTACTAGACTTTAATTTTGTCATCGTTCCGAAACAATCGGTTTAGAATTCCATTTTCGCATTACAGGCAACTGACGCATTTTTAGCGCTCTTATCTCTCGTTGAAGAGCAGAAACATTGAAATGCTGTTGCATTCAAGTGTACAGCATCATCAACAACAATTTTCAAGTATCAACATTTAAAAATATTTCGGAAATTCCCGAGATGTGATTCATCTGCTTTTTTACTCGCATTTGAAATTGAAAAACTTTTCAACTATGGTACAGTGAACACCTTTTGCAACTCAATACCTAATATTTTTAATTACGCAAATCTTTTTGCTGTGACTGGATTCCCGATTAATTATGAAAGACATTCGGAGATGTGAAAATGGTTAAGAGTTCGAAATTATATAATGAATCAGTTTTTAGCTTTGAATTTTTATCCTTCGCTCTTATCGAATTCATAAAAAACGTATGTACGTACGTACGTACGTATGTAAAACTGTGGCCAGAAAGATTAAAAAAAGAAGAAAAATCTTTGCAAACATACTTTTTTAAAAAGATTGGAAAGAAAAAGTAAATTTTCCGTCAACATTCTCATGGCCCGCTTTCCCCCTTCTTCACTTTTATTGCGCATCTGTGCTTTACGTCATTAATACAACTTTTCTTATCGTTATAATTAGAGAGATTAAGTTTTTGAAGCAATTACGCATCTAGACGACGCTTTTCATCACGTATACGACGAACGAATTGTAGCAAAAATTCATTCGGAAATACGAAACGAAACGTTTTGAAATAAAAGTTCCATACAATGCTTTTTTTTTTCTTTCCTTTTTCTTTTTTGCAAAGGAAATTAACATACTTCCGTCATCGAGTCAATGGTTGTTACGATGAAAAAAAAATTCCTTTTTACTTGTAAACCACGAATGACTAACGTTATGACCTTTAGTGCATTTACATATATATATATATATATATATATATCGTGTGCAAGTTTATTTCAAATTTTTATCAACATCGTGCATATTACAAGCAATTTTGAAATCATTCCAGGATACAGTTTTTTTCCTTTTCATTTTTTTGAAGGCTACACACCCACAAGACACCCACCAACAAACAATGAGAAAGCAACTCAATATGACTTGCATTTATTTCTATTATGCCTTTCGTATATGAACGTGATGTAATAAATGTGCGAATTAGAAGAGGAGTCATGGGTTTTCCTCAATCTGCCCTTCCAATGACGTATTAATTATAATTAAACTTTTATTTGTTTTTTTTTTTTTTTTTGCCCACGAATTTATCGATGAATACCATCGTGGTTTTCATCAATTTACGAGAGCCATTCAACAATTTGAAAAGAAAAGAAAAATTAAAGATAGCTTTCCAACCTCGGCTGTTCTTCCGGTCAGCGAGAGCAATCATCGCAAGCGGTGAAGCGTTTGTTATCTAGTTCTCTAATTCGACTAAAACTTGCTCTTTGTTCAAAAAAAAAAATTTTTTTTTTTTTTTTGTTAATTTACATTTAAGACGGCCAGCTACTAAATACCTTACACTACTTCGCTTAATACAGTTAGTTACTCATAGCACTTTTCAAAAGTAAGGCGTTATAAGGGAAGCGTCCGTTCCAAAACATGTCAGATTGAATACAAGAAAATATGACAGGCAGGCGGACAAGTGAACGGACATACAGACAGACAGACAATTTTAGACAAAAACATAATATAGTTTGAAATAGACCGAAGACTGCAATCAATGGTTAGTGCCATGATAAAATTGAGAGAAGAGGGGGCGCGGAACGGTACGGTTGACGATATCTTGCTAGTGAACTTGTTAGCTGTCGATTCTTGACGGACGCGCTGTAACGAGCACTGTCGATAAAGTACGCAATTTTTCTACCATCACATGAATAATCTTTCAATCTTCAAATTGCTATCGAGTAACAGAATAAATCTGCAGTCGATAGCTCTAAGCTAAGTGGGCTTAGAATTTCACAAAATCCTGTACAGACACATTCTGACATATCAAATAACTTGGGGACTTATATAAGTCATCTGTAGCGATCATTTAATTGAAAAATGTTCAGGATCAGCTCATCTACGATTTACATTCGACGTCTTGACGACCCTGATCTTCTAGGATATAGATTATATTCTTTGCATTTACATTGATCTCAGCGCTTTTCCCATTTGCTAACTGTAATCAATTCTTGAAAGTGCTTATAGATACTACGCCCTGTTGTCTTAGGAAACCGCTCAATCGAATCTCAAGCGGGCATTTTTGAAGAAGGGAAAAAAAAGAAAAAAAAAAAAACGGTTATCTGATAATTTAAGCGTTAAGTATATTCAGCGATAGTCTATCAACTCTTGAGCTCAAGTACTTATTTACAACGCCCTCGTATTTACAATTGCATTACGTACGGAAATCGATATAAGTACGAAATTTGTTTATATATTTTATAACAGATCCATCTAATAATTAAATGAAACAATACGAAGCGGCAGCATCATCAATAAACGAGAATTCAAGCGTAAAACCAATAAAAGAATACACTGAGCGAAAATGAAAACGTCAAGAGATAGAAGAAAATGTAATTTTTCAAGGTCAACAGCAACAACATTAAAATCACCATCAACCGTTTTATTCATATTAGTAACGGTTATAACGTATAGAACGTATGCCTTGGATTTTAATGAAGAAAACGATCAATTTATTGCAAATACCGGAAATGAAAAGAAACTGTTTGCACCAACAACAAACGTCAACGACGCAACACGTTATCTCGATGTTAACGCGAGTCCAATACATTACGATGGCACACAATTATGGCGTATTTACAATATAACGAATTATATAGACGAAAATTTGATACCATTAGCCGATGTCCTCGAATACAAATTTGGTAAAACTATTTTCGATTTTGTAAATAATGGCCAATGAGAGATTTTACCTTTCATTATTATTTCTTGTTCTTGTTCTTGTTCTTAAGGTGGCAATGTGTGGAAAGCAAATGTAAAGTTCTTAGATGTGTCCATAACCAAAGACCATTTGAAAGGCGCGAGACAATTTTTAAAGCAAAACCATATGCCAGTGGAAATTTTAAACGAAAATGTACAAAAATTAATTGACGATGAGGCGGCGATGGGTGTTAACCTGACATCAAGTGATTTCGGCAAAAGAACAAGTAAGTATCTGCCACTTATGAGGATAATTGTGCAAGTGATTGTATCGTCTCGCGTAATACTTTACGAAATGCAAGCGTAAGCACTTGTATCGAATGCGTTTTAATTAAACGAATTTGTCTGCCTTTCAAAACGAGCGAGATCCCGACGCGAATAAAAATTGTTAAACATTGTTTGAAGTAAGGTTGAAATGTCGTCAATCCTAAAAGTAATGAGCCATTCGTAAGTCATTGGTTTGGTTAATAAGTTATCTTGCGTTATATAACATCGGCACGTTCCTCTTTGGGTGTATAACAAAAATGTTCTGCAATGACTGACGGCATGTTTAGTGATGAAATCGAATTTGCCATATTTATTTGCATATTTGTCCATCTGTCCATCTGTCCACCTGACTAATTCTTATGGTTAAAGGTTTTGCCTTAAGCATCTGAAGCCTCTCGGCCCTTGGATCGATGATTCAAGACTCAGCGGCATTTTAGCTATGGCTGCTACTCTGTATCTTTATATGTATTATCTGAGTGATGCTTAAACTTACGTTTTTTCAGATTTATTTAAGAAAAAAAAATCAAATTTACATTAAAAATAATTTTTTCTCTTATTTTTATTGGAATTTCAAGGAAAATCGACTGCTAGTGGTATGCATTTTAAAGACTATCACGACTTGGATACAATATACAGTTTTATGCGTGAGATACGCGGTAAATATCCGAATATTTGTCGTCTTTATTCAATAGGCAAAACTGTCGAGGGCAGAGACTTGAAGGTGTTAAGGTAAGTTTGCAATTTTTGTTTTTAAATGCTAGACCAACAGATACCCATCCGGTTTTTTTTTCTTTTTTTTTTTTCCATAATATTTGCGTTACATGGAATTATTTTACGATACACTTTAATTACCGGCATGCTAATGCAATTAACACGCGATTTATATATGCATATACATATATTTACATAACAATCGAAATAAGCCGTTGTATGCGGTGCATGGTACAAACACATAACACATAGGTTTTACATTTTTTAAAATTTTTAAAATTTCTGCATTAAACTTAAAAGTCAAGTTAAGTCAATCAAGTCCCTTTTATAGGCGTGGGTGTCCTTTTAGTTAATTGTCTCGAAAGTGTCTCGCAAACGCAATTCAATCGAAATATTTATGAAAATGTTAAGAGTGACTAACAACAAATACACTAACAAATAATTACCAATAAATAGCTCATGAACGTTATGAGGGACAAAGTGTTTAAAATAACTTTTAAATCGCTAAACGCTAAAGCTGCACATTAATAGTCAGTGCAATAGTTCAAGTTAACATCTCTATCTCTCTTTGCGAACTTTATTACTTCGTGCGCGCAGTAGGTAAAAAAAAACAAAAACACAAAAAAAAACAAAAAAAAACAAAAAAAACAAATAAAAACACTATAAGTAAACACTATCATTAAATACCCTACGCCACTTTGTTTATACAGTTATTGCTATATCGGCTTTTGAAAAAAAGCCATTATTTGGAAAACGACCGAGAAAGAGGAATGGACCGGTCCGTAGCAATTGCAAGAGCATTCGTTCTTGAATCAAAACACTTCGGTGCATCAAATTTCATTGCGAACTGTACGTTGAACATAAGAATACAAGTCGGGCGGACGGACAGACAAACTTAGAACGACCATTATAAAAAGGCGTAGGTCGACCTCAAGTTGTCCGAAGTATTACATACATTCGCACAAATTTAGTAGATCCTTACAGTAAAAGTGGTGTCCGGTATAATAAGGAAAACCTCTAGTATTTCTATATAATGTAGAAGAAGAAGACGATTTTTTTTTTATATAAATATTTTCTTTCTTTTGTTTTTTTGCAGGATCTCTGAAAATCCTCGTGATTATAAGAAAATTTGGATAGATGGCGGTATACATGCTCGTGAATGGGTTAGTCCCGCTACAGTTACTTTTATACTTTATAAACTTTTGGCTAATTGGACCGATCAACCAGATTATATTAGACATAAGACATGGTATATAATGCCTGTTATGAATCCCGATGGTTATGAGTATAGTCGACGCGAGAATCGTTTATGGCGCAAAAATCGTTCACCATCTACGCACGAGCAATGCTATGGCGTAGATTTGAATCGGAATTTCGATATTGGTTGGGAAAGTTATGGCTCATCTACTCATCCTTGCAGTGATACGTATCGCGGTCATTCTCCCGCTTCTGAGCTTGAAACTCAAGCTGTTGTTAAATTTTTAACTAAACGAAAATTTAATCTACATTCCTATCTAACATTCCATAGCTATGGACAATTGATGGTTTATCCGTGGGCTTATCGAGCAGTCAAAGTGAAGGATGCTAATATTTTGCAAAGAGTCGCTAATACCGCCGTGCAACGCATTGCCAAAAAAACTCGTCAAAATTATAGAGCCGCCGTTACTTATGAAGTTCTAGGTATAGCCGGGGGTGGCTCCGACGATTGGTGCCGCGCTGCTTTGGGTACCCCATACGTATACACCGTCGAGTTGAGAGATCGCGGGCATTACGGTTTCATTTTACCACCCGATCAAATCCTTGAAACTGCTCTTGAAGGCTACATAATTGTTGATACGGTAGCCCAAGCAATAAATTAATAAAAATTGAATACATTAGAGAGATAAGGCTTGAGATAAATTCGGAATAAGTATCACATCCTAGCGAGAATGTTGCGATGTTGCGAGAGCAAATTTTAAAAAGTATTTTACCTTGAAGTGATAGATAAAATTAAATAATTTTTAGCAAAAATACGTTTGTGTATTTAAATAGTTTATCGATAATTTCAAACAAAAACAAAAAAAAAAAAAACAAAAAAGAAAAAAAAAAGAAGAAAAGCCAGCCTTATAAGAAATATGAAAAATTTAATTAATATTTAAACAAATAACTCAAAATGTATGTCTCTTTATTTGAATTATTGCAAGCATTGCAAGTATGTATGCGTTAACGCATACGTTACAGCGAATAGAAAGATTTTTATCATTTCTAAAACCTAACCCATAACTAATACATGGCCTAATCTTCAGATCATTATCGAGAGAAGACAGAGATGTGTACGTAAAAAGTACTACTAAAAAAATACTATTAAAGATATTTAAAAACTCTCTCTCTCTCTCTCTCATTTTAATCGTTTCTCATACAGAATAGTTTCTCGAAGAGAAATATTTTACGTTTTGGTACTTACCGTGTCGGTGCCTTCGTCGGGCTCCTCACCATTTAATTGCTGTTGCGTATCAATATCTTTACTGGTATTATTGGCACTAATTACGGTGTTATTGTAATTGAATACCTGCGGTGCACTCTCTTGTGATATAAGAGATTCAGTGGGTACATTATCAGCGAAATGATTAAATTTGCACTCTTCGTTTGCTATAGTGCTGGTCAATGTATCTGAATCGGGCGTAGCGACAACTGTAGTGGCAGAAGACGAGTACGAAGTATTTTTGTTGCCGTTAGTTAGTGGCATCTTCTCAGTTTTGGGAGTTTGGAAACTTTTACTTTTTAATTTGACTGCAGTACTTTCTAACGTAAAACTGCATTGGGTGAATGAGGTATGGGAGCTGTGTTTCTTTTCTAACACGTTTTGATGTTTTAATAATAATTCGGCTTCACGTAGCAATTCATCGACGCTGCGCGTGTCTGAGTTATCCGCCAGACGACTAATTTCCTGAAAAATACTGTCGGCATCCGCTTCACTGTCATGATCATTGTTTACATTCGATGAGGCACCATTTTCATAGCAATGTTGCTCTTGTTTTAGAAATTCTAATATGCTACTGTTGCTAGTGATATCCTCAAAATCCAATAAGGAGCAATGAGATCCCGATATTGAGCTTTGATTACTATCACCTTTATAGGTGGGCGTGGCATCTGTATTAAAATTACTAAAAGTTCCCTTGCTTTTCTGTTGAGCGGTTTTATTACACAATTCCGTCGACGAAGACGAACTGGTCGTTTTGGGCATCAAAACTCTAGACATGACAACGTGTGGTTGTGTGTGTATGCGTATATATGCGTGTGTGTTATCTTTTTCTTTTTTTTTTTTTTTACAATTAGATTTTTTCAACAAGAATTTTTTGTATTTGCAAATTCTGCGGTTTTCGCATTTAATTAATTAAAAAAAATATTCTGAGGAGATAGATTTTTGACAATAATTTCTTATTATGATATATACTAATTTTTTGTTTTTTTATTTTATTCTTTTCTTGTATACATTTTATTTTTTCATATTTATTATCACAAAACAAACATAATAGCTAACTTATACACATTTTTTTTTTTTTTTTTTTAGTCACCAAAAGGACGGCTTTGCCCTATAGAGAGACTGAAACAGACGAGTCTGAATGACGAATGCCAGTGCGGGCAGCAGGATACGAATTTTTACCTAAAAGGACTTCGCGTTTTAATTATTATTTTTTGTTTTGTTTTCGTTTTCCATGCAATGTTGCCAATGCTTAAGAATTTCAACAATGCATCATATCGTTCATTCGACTGCGCTATTAATATTGCCATTTAACAGAATGCAATACCTTGGTGCTGCTTGCAATATTCTTCTTCGCTAGCTATTTTTTCATTTTTTCATACAAAAAAAAAAACAAAAACCAAAAAGAAAATATTACTTTTGAAATTCATTCTCATTGCTTTTAAGTTTTGAAAAAAAAAAGATTTTTTTTTAATTAATGTAAAATTAAATCTATTTATTTAGCTTTAAAGTAGTAAAGTAAAGTAAAATCATGGAAAACATTGCCGCAATCGATAGCGTGAAACTATCGATTACTAAATTTGCCAAGTTTGCCATCTTTATTAGCAAAAGAAATTTTAAATGAAAAAGTTGAGTGAAAAGTAGATTCTGTGAAAGAATTCCTTAATATTACCGTAAAATTGAACACATATTTAACTTAATTCCTAAAGAGAGAGAAAGAAAAGTACAATATAATATGTTGTATTTGGAAGATTACTTAGAAAGTAAGTATTTTGTGAAAAGTATATTGTTCGTCTTCAAAAAAAAAAGTACTGAGGTAATCGGATGGTTGCTTTGTTGTAGCACCTAGTTGTGTGCCTAAGTAAATAATGAAAGTGAGGTTATGGCTTATAGACTCATGTATATAAACAAATGTTTTTTTGTAAAATAATAATAATTTTGTACGGTTTGCAGTGATTGAACATTTGCCCCAAGAATTAAGGGATCGCTTTACAGAAATGCGTGAGCTGGATTTAACGGTGCAGAGTGCGTATATTTGTTAAATTAAATATCAAGCTCTGTAATAATGGAGATATATAAATGATTGTAGATAGTATTGATTCTTTGGAGAAAAAGACTCGTACATTTTTTATGCAATGCAAACGCGGCGAGTTACAAGACGAAGCTGCCGAAAGTGAATTTCAAAACCTGCGTCGCGAATATTATAAAGTGTTAGAGGATGCTGACGAAAAGGTGACTATTGCTACACAAATTCATGAATTGGTGGAACGGTATTTAAGACGTTTAGATAGTGAATTATTTAAGTTTAAATGTGAATTAGAGGCTGATAATAATGGGATAACGGAAATATTAGAGAAGCGTTCGTTAGAAATGGACGGCGGCTGCAGTGCGGCTACCGCATTGTTAAGCATTACGGGACTGAATCAGAAAGAAAATCGTTTTTATGGTGGCCTGAGTGCGGCAGTAGCACCGCCGAGTAGCAGCACGCATAGTGTATTGATAGGAGGGGCTGGAATGGGTTTGGGGGGTATTTCTATGCCCGCTACTCCCACAGGAGCTACCAAAGATAATCGCTATCGTAACCCAAAACCAGAAAAGCGAAGAGATAGTACTTCCACATTAATGGGCGCGGGAGCTGAGAAGCGAGCCAATCTTGGCAACAGTCTGACGCAAAGTAATCCACCTGTAGCAGTGGTTAGGCCTATAACGCCTGGTATGAGTGCCGTTTTAAATTCAACTACAGGCGGTGTAGGCGCGCCTACGGCTGTAACTTACAACCTACAACAAATAAGTGGGTCAGCCTCGACGGCCATAGCAGCTGCTGCCTCACAAGCCATAGTGGCAACACAACAAATGCAGCAAGGTCGTCGTACGGCTAGTCTCAAAGCCAGTTATGAAGCTATACACGGCGCGGGAGGTGGACCTACTGAATTTTGGATAAATCGTGATCTGGCAACAGCTGCAACGTCATCATCAGTAAGTCAGCATACATTAAGTGGCTCTACCAACACAGAAAAGACCAAGAAGAAGTATGTCTCCAAGTATTTGAAACTTACGCTTTTAATTGGACAGATAATTACTTACTTATCTTTTATTATAGAAAATTAAATTCGAGCATAACCCATGGAGTGGGCACAACAAGCGTTCCCAATGCTTCAACAGGCTTAAATTTGGGTTCTTCATCATCTTCTATAAGCATGGACTCATTGGATATGCTTTCAGGTTCAACTGGAACTAATCTGAATGTACCCCCTTTAATGTCGAATGGTGGCCATATAACAGCTTCCTCTACGGCTAACTTAAGTAACGGTTCATCCCGTAGCGGAGTAACTTCTAGTACTTCCTCTGGCTCATCGGCTGGTTCAGGTATATCCACAGCTCTTACTCCAGGTTCAAATATTACATTAAATGAAAGTGGTATGGTAGTAGAGCAAACACCTGAAGGAGAGTGGTCCTATGACCCGAATGAACCACGCTATTGTACCTGCAATCAGGTTTCATATGGCGATATGGTTGCTTGTGATAATGATGCTTGCCCATATGAATGGTTTCATTATCCATGCGTTGGTATAACGCAACCACCTAAGGGTAAATGGTATTGTCCTAAATGTACTGCTTCCATGCGACGTCGGGGTAATCGCAAAAATTAGTTGGCTAAGTTCAACAAAGGAGAAAAGCTACTACTTAAATCAATAGAATATAAAAAAAGAAGCAATGAAGGAGCTATCCAGAGAGAAAAGTTTTCTTAAATTTGAATAAATATAAAAAACAAAGTCATTAAAGTATTATATAAAGTTTAAAATATACTTATTTTAATACGTTAGACAATCAAAATTTGTTGAGGTAATAAATTACAAAAGAAAATCACTTCGTACATAACAAATTTGACAAATTATTGTATATCACGTGCCATCGATATCTATTCACGAATTTGTATGTTTCACATGCGACGTAAAGACATCGTAACCCAAACTTACAATATTATCGTAGAAAATACGGTAGCGTGTAGGTAACCAATAAAAATTTACGAATTGTGCTACAGGCCATACGACCCACTCGGCAACATATAATTTCCAGGCTTTTTCTCTCATTTCTTCCAATATTTCTCGATTGGATTTTCTTTCTAGCAGACCCATCGTTATAAAAAAGCATGCTATATATATGGGTGAGCCAACTACTTGATCTAAGAAGATTTTTTGGAGGACTACCTTGAAAGTGCGACTAGGTAAACGAGTATCCAAATATTGATACCAATAATGGCACACCACGCCAACTGACAAGCCAGATATACCCATATAAAGGCTGCGTGTAGGATTCCATTGTTTTAACTCGCCCGCATAGATCTCATAATTTTGCTCCAAGACATCACCAAAAGCGCCAAGAACACAGGATATGCCCATATTGGTGAAAAGTAAATATTTGCTGCTAAACGCTTGACTATGAAGACTTTTGATAACACGCACTGTGTTATTTCTGGCTAAAGATTTCCATGCTGATCTCAGCAAGATCAACATTTCGTTCTTAGGACGGCGCACGGAATCCTATTGTATAATTATTATAATCGATATAAATTTTACTAATTACGCCGTCGTTAAATGGGTCCGATTCGTCACACCTTCGGTGCGCCAACAAAAACTCCGCCTAGTACAATTTACAAATTTTTACTAATAATTTTCCTTATTTCAAAAATTACGAAGGCTTCGTAAATATTTCGATTGTCAAAATGAGCACATTGTCACAAGTTAGTAGACAGTATTGCCAAGATTAATGGGTTTTTTTTTTTTGTGGAAATTTAGTTTTTGAATATGTGTACGGGGAGTACGGGGATTTATGATGCGCAACACAATTAACATAATTTGCTGCGCAAGTTCTCACTCTAGGAAATAAATCCCATCTCCTAAATTAGAAACTATCTACTGTTGGCAGAAACTTGCTATGACAGCTGGCGAATAACTATTGTTGCTAAGTAGCTGTGAGTTCATTTTATGTTCTAGTGAAAATTTCAACAGTTTAGGATCATTTCAAGAAATTTTATGAAAACATCACTTTTCTACTCGCCATCAGAGTATGCTTTGCTTTCCTTTTTTTTTCTGTTTCTTTTAAGCAAAAAATTGGAGTAACTATCTTTTTTAAAATGTTTAAGAGAGGCATAGAGATTTCACAAGTGACTTTTTAGTTTCATTTGTTTACAATAGTCGAAAGAAAAAAATTAAATTTAAGATCCCAGATGCAATTTTATGAATGTTTTATTGCAATTTTTTATTAAAATAAATTAATTTTTATATATCGAAGAATTTGTGCTGGGATTCGCAAGATGTAATGTATTCGCGAGAGGCTATTTAAATCATAATAAATAAAGAATTTCTGCTTCTTCTCCTAAGAAATATATATGAAATAAAATATTCTAATGCCATAAAGATCAAGATTTTATTACCATATTGTTAGATGAGCCTTGAAAATAATTGAGAAAGTTTCAAATTGATATCTGTTATAACTTCTATAGAGTCCGGTTGCAAAAATTTTAAATTTTTTTCGAAGGTCAGGGAATGAATTAAATTTTTTCCTTTATGCTTCAACTGTCTAAATTAATACTCTTAATTCGTCAAAGCTTGCAATCAATATGTACCATCGATCTTGGTGTATATGAAAATTGATATTAAATTCATTTCTCAAAAATATAAATGAAACTTTTGTAGTTTTCAAGGTCGGTGCCATAGGTTTGGAAATGTCTTTGCAGGTCCTCACAACATTTGCGTGTGCTATAAAGTGCAAAATCCGGAGAGGCAGCTCCGGTATCTTATTTTGATGACGGTGTGAACGTTTCACTCGCGGTCTCTCAGTTGAATCGAATAAATGAGGAAATGCGAACAGGTATATCTTCTGCGCTTTCAAAACAATTGCAATGAAATAAAAAATATAAAGAAGAAATCCGCTTTTATAAAAAAAAAAAAGAGTAAGGCTTTGTTTTCAGAAGATAATTGAAAAGAAAAAGTTTCACTTTAAAACATATTAAATAATATATGAAAATAAAAATGAAAATGAAGTTAACTTAATCTGGATCTTCACATTCACATTCACGGGGTCGAATTAAATACCTCTTTTTCCTGCTGCAATGGAACGATTCAAAGACATCTTCAATTTTCGTCAACAATTGCACCATCCGCTCGTTGTATCGTTGATCACCCTCAACGTGCTCTCTAAGCAAATCCAAGATGACGGAGCTGAGAGCCTTTCCTCACGTTTTTGTATATTGATCATAGCATGAATCTCTGGCAAAGAATAATTCATTTTATTAATAATTATATGATGAAAATTAATACATGCATTTATTTTCGTTTCTTAATTGAAATGTCATACTTTATCGCAGTCTATCGCGGCTTCTAAACATATTTAAAAAACAATTGCAAAATAAACCAAAAACTTTAGGTTGTAATTGTGCTCATGGGCAACGGTAACTCCTCGGTTGCAAAAGTTTTACTTGGTGCGCCAAATTTTCCTGCACATTATTCACAACCCATTGGAATTTCAAGTAATTCTATAAGTTTTCGCGCCAATTCGGAAACCTATGCGACTCATAAGTTGCAACTTTTAATTTGTTTTTTTCTATTAAAAGTGCTTAATTTGCCATTTCACATAATTTCGTTAAAAATCTTACATAATTTTGTCTTTATATACAATGTATAAAAGCATTCGAAGATAGACAATTTGTTCATCCAAACTTTCGATCCGTTTTTCCACGGGAGATTGAATTAAATAGTTTACCGTAATATTCATATTCTTAAATATATTAAATTCCTTATAAATATAAATGTTATCAATTTATTAAACGCAACTTATTCTTCTTCTTACAGCAGAGTTGTATTCAAAATAAAAACAGCTGTTTGGTTTAAAAAGTTGGAATTTCGCAATATTTATTATATATATTTACAATGGAAATAGCTGAGAAGATAAATTTTTCAGTTATTTGTTCAATATTGCAGAAAATAAAAGATACCGAAAATAAAGAGAAAAAATTAAGATATATTGAAGAGTATTATAAGTCTTTTTGCAAATATCGTGAACAATTCCGCCTGCAGAATCACATAAAACCAGAAGTGGAGGAGGTATATGGCAAATTCTAGAGTTGATTATCTCCGCGTACTCTCCGTAAAATATAAATATAAACTTTATTTACAGGATGGATGCAGCAGCTTTTATTGTGTATTACGGTGTTTAGTACCCGGTGCTGATAAAGGACGACCGTCATACGGCTTCCAAATTCATTCTCTGGGCAAAGTATATATGAAAATTTTGCAATTAGGAGCAAATTGTAAGCTGTTTGATGCTTTTGCGAGAGTGTATTAAGTGAAATGTGAAATTATTTTAGCCAGAGATGCTCAGATTCTAGAAGCGCGCCGGTTTACGCCAGTTTATGGTGATTACGCTGAAAAGGTTTACAAAGTATTAAAACCTAGATGTAAGCGTGAGCCTAGTACCTTTAAATTGAAAGAAATTCACGATATGTTGGATGTTATAGCGAAAGGTGATCGGTCCGGTAAGAATAATTGCAAGAGAATCAAGAGCTAGTTTTAGTAACACGTATATATATAAACTTAAAGATGCGGAAAAGATTTTAACTCAGCTCTTGGAAAGAGCATCAGCTGTTGAACAGATGTGGTTTATTCGCTTACTTCTAAAGGCTATGCATTTATCTATAACGGATAACCAGATTCTCAATACGCTACATGAACAAGGCAAAGCATTTATGCAATCTTGTCAAAACCTTTTTATGTTTTGCTGTAAATTAGCTGACAATAAATTGCCTTCCATTTCATTAAAGCCTCTAATACCGAAACTTGGCGAAGAAAATCACTCAGCCATTAGTATTTTTGAGCATATACGGCCGCAATTGTGTGAAATCTTCCCTGGCCATATAGAAACTCTAATGTTTCAGGATGTCTTATACTTGGAAATTAAAATGGACGGAGAACGTTTTCATATCCATTACAGGGAGGGAAATTTTAAATATTTCTCACGCAATGGCATTGATTATTCAGATAGTTTCGGTGGTTCTTCAGTGATACCAGGTAAATTAACTTCCAGGTTGCACTTATTGTTGCCAAATGACTTGGAATCTATTATATTGGACGGCGAAATGATGGTGTGGGATATTAATCGTAAATGCTATCGTGAGAAAAGCGAAAACACGGACGTAAAACATTTGGCCGATGATCGTACATGCCAGCCATGTTTTATCGTTTACGATTTATTGTATTTTAACGGCGAAATACTGCTACAATGGCCATACATTAAGAGAGTGTATAAGTTAAGTACCATACTTAAGGAAGAAGAGGGCGTTTTACAACTAATGAAGCCGCAGAAAATTACTGAAGTGGAGCAGTTTAAGAATTTGTTTCAAAACGCTTTGGATAAACAGCAAGAAGGAGTAGTAATAAAAAAGCAAAATGCTACATATCGACCAGGCATTCGTAATGGCGGTGGCTGGTACAAACTAAAAGCAGATGTAAGTTAGAAAGGAATCTTAAAAATTAAGGAGAATTAAGGTGTTGTGTTGTTGATATTTACAGTATTTCGATGGCTTAACCACAGAGTTTGATTTGTTGATAATTGGTGGTTTTTATAATCGTCGGCGTACTTTTACAGAATCGTTTCTATTGGGGGTGCTAAAGTATACTAACGAACAAGAATATGAAGTCTGGAGTGTGGCTAAGGTCAATAACAATATTACTCAACGTATTACCTTAAGTAATCTATTAAAATCACGGTGGCGTCTAGTCGAAAAAGAACCGCCGCCCATGTGGTTTCACTATGAACGAGGACATAGCGACGGACGACCTGATGTCTGGATAGATCCAGTTGAATCAGTTATTTTACAAATTAAAGCAACTGATTTAAATCATTCCCCAGCTTTTGCTTTGAAAATGACTTTACATTTTCCACGTATACAATGTTGGCGTAACGATAAACTGTGGAATGAATGCTTAACTTTGGACGAATATCAGCAGATAAGGCAGCAAACTAGTATGGGAAAGAGCATAAGGAAAATCGTTAAACGTCAAGTCAGTTTAGAGGACTTAATGGCCAGTCGGGTTAAACGTAAAAAAATGACAGCTGCACAAAAAAGAAAACTGGGTCTATTGTCCTATGAAAGGAAATTTGACGTTAATCAGGTAAGAAATATTATGAAAAATCATTATTTTACAAAAATGAAAACTTGTTTCATTAGGTTGAGAAAGAAACGGATATATTGGGCGGTTTCAGTGTTTGCATACTCAGTGCCTCCATAAAGCAGGGTATAACACCTGAATATTTGAAAAAAATGGTGATACAACATGGTGGTAAGCTAGTGGAAAACCCTTTGCCTGACAATGCTAACTGTATAGTAGTGGCGGGCGATAAAACTTATCGCGTCCAATCGTGTGCTGAGAAATACGACATAGTCACAATGGATTGGTTTATAAAGTTTTGTGGAAACCCTCAACATCCATTAAGACCCTTAGATATGGTAGTTATGACGCAAACTTTGCGGCAAAGTTTTTCACAATTCTACGATAAATATGGTGATCATTATACCGAACTGTTAATATCAACGAAAGAATTGAAACGTATTACGGATCATATGGAAATTGACGCGAACGAGACCTTAAACGACAAGGATATAAAAGAATTAGAAAATACTATTTATAGTAGCGGTAGTATGGACGGAGAAAATAATTCTCCAAATTTCTATCGTTTGCAAAACGCTTATTTTTACAGTAGCGATGCGGAAAGCTCGTACACTCAATTGTTGTTTGAATGGCATGGTGGCCAAGTTGTTAACAATTTAATAAATTTACAGGAAATTCATTTAATTTTTGTAAATACAGCTATAGTGGATAAAAATATTCTTAATGATTGGCTAGAGACAACTTTTTCTCATTTACTATCTAATGTCCGCGTTGTAAACATTAAATGGATTTTGCATTCGCATAAAGAAAGAAAGTTACTCGATATCCAAGAGTACACTTGGCATGATTTTTAATTACAAATTTATTATTTAACAAAAGAAAAATATCACCAAATATTACTTTTTAACATGTGAAAAATAATTCTATAGTAAGCGACGTAGTAATGATTAGATGGATTATTGTATTCGGCTTTGATCGAATACCTTTCTCACTTTTGTTGTATATTAATAAATATATTTCGAAAATGTAAATATTTAAAAAAAAAAATGTTCTTGTTGCGCCTCCATATTTAGGAGAAATGAAAGGAGCTAACGACCCCTGCTAGTGTATACAAAATGATTTTTCAATCAGGCAGATAATGCACAACAACGAGATAAAATATTTCGAGGGCGTTGAAAACGTCGCACGTCTAACGATATTAGGATATTAGGTGCGCACAGAAATGCTCAAATTTTTCCAAGTTGAAAAGGGCAAGTGATCAATCAATTGCACATTTGGATGATTTGGATGCCTATGTTCTGTGATTTTGCTAACAATTTAAAATTGTTTGAAAAACGTATTCTCATTTTTATATCGCCCTCGGAAGGATGGTGTCATCTTCAGTTTGTCAAGACGCGAAGGGAAGCTTCGTAGACTCGCACAAAGTCTATGTATTCTTGACCAATATCAAATACTGGGTGTATCTGGTCATGTCTGTCCTTCCGCCAGTCGCACTTTGTGCATTTGTGTGATAAGAATGTTTCTGATGGCATAAAATTAAGATTTCGGTTTCCAATTTGGCAAAAGCATTGGAATTCTTTTCAAGTAGGTTAGTATTGAAAATCGATGAAATCAGTTCAAGAATGCGTCGTTGAGAACACGTCTGTTTCCAAACGCAAAAAAATCATCTGTACGAAAATGGAAATCCCAATAGTAGAGAGTATCGTAACACCCAGACCGGCTGAAGATACGCTTCGCTTTTATTGTACCGATCGATTCAGAGTCATAATCTGAATTGATCTAAATCTGTCTGTCCATGTTAAATTTGTGTTCAAGCTACAGGTCGCAATTCTTGAGATATTTTGATTAAATTTGGTACAGTGACGTGTTTTGATCGAAGGACGAACGCTATTGAAAATGGTTTGGATCGGTCAACCATTCCATTTCTATTCCTATTGTTCTATTATTGTTCTCTTGTTTTATTATTTATTATTATTGTCTTTGTTGCTTTTTATTATTATATTGTATTATATAAGTATATAGTCTTCCACGTTTCTTCACAGCCCTTTATGGTCCTTTATGCTTCGGTTAGATATTGGAACATAGGTCTCCATCTAAAATATATACATTTATGTACCTTCTGTTTATGTAGGCATATGAGCAGAAAGAGTTAAGCAGGGAAAAGTTGCCTTTAATTGGACTCATTCAAATTACTAAAATTACTGCGGTAAACACACCCATAGCCATAAGATTTTTGTTTTGAAATAAGAAAAAAATATAATAAAAATACGCAATTACTTTATATACCGATGGTAGGGCATAAATGATAATCTGTGAAGTTGCGTTCACGTTGTTTATTATATTAGGTGCAAGTAAAAGCGTAACAAAGCGTTGGTAACAAAGTTGTTCGCTTTACAAAGCTTGAAAAAAGTACACTATTAAAAATTAGTTAAACATTTTTTCGCCACTGACGTAGATACCATAAAATTCCGAACAAGTTAAGCTCGTGTTATGAAGACGTTCGTGTTTATCTTTAGTGTATCATAGTTTGCTTGAGTCATTGTTGAAGAGCTACACTGTGTTACTGCTTGGAAACCAGGCGATCCATCAGATATTAATAATAACAGCACCGATGTTTTCATTATTAAATTCCTACATAGGCATCTAACAGCCTAGTTTTTGTAAAATTATTATTTGTTCATTAATTGGATAAAGTATGAATAAGGCAACGTTCCGAGGCAGACCGAGGCAGGTTTACATTTAAAAAATATTTACAACAAATTTAGATTTAGGTATAGTTCACATTTGCCGGACTGTCAGACGGACTTGAAATGTAAATGTAAATGTAAAATGACAAAATATTTGTATGACGAGGGGAAATTTCTTGATTTAAGGTAAAGGAGATACCAATACCAATGTCTACTAAACTTATGCTCGTCGACTTATGCAGTCGACATAAATTTTTCAGAGACGTGCCCTGTAGGGTGGCGTTTTTCTATTGTTGCCATCAGTCTTCTCCATCAATAATTTTAATAAGAATCATTTCAAGATCGTAAGGTGCTTGAAACATCAAACGTAAGATTTTGTTTTGTTTTCATAAATTATGCCAAATACTTGCATTGTCGCATGCGATAATTTAATGCAAGCTATGTGTTTAATTATATGGAAATTCATTATGTACGTCGCTTAAGAGTTTAATTAATCATCATTTTGGGCTCTTTGTTAATTACGCTGTCTACAAAAATTTCATCTTTGACACATAATACAATATATTCAAATAACATGTAACTCATACGCCACGTATATCATTTATACAATTATTACAGGGTGATTAATAATGAATTATATAACTTTCCGTTCAGTACTGTTTACCAAATACAATATATTCAAATAACATGTAACTCATACGCCACGCATATCATTTATACAATTATTACAGGGTGATCAATAATGAATTATATAATTTTCCGTTCAGTATTGTTTACCAAATAAAATATATTCAAATAACATGTAACTCATACGCCACGTATATCATTTATACAATTATTACAGGGTGATCAATAATGAATTATATAACTTTCCGTTCA
>KK502403.1:1885358-1902746 GCA_000688735.1 Glossina austeni
ATAAAAAAAAAAAAAAAAAAAAAAAAAAAAATCATTCTTCCAGAAGCTATGTATTGAGTACCTTTCTGTTAGTTGCGAATGTTTCCACTTGGGCCTAATAATCAAGATGATCGCGAAAAATACATTGGAAAATAGTGCGAATACGTAGATTGATTGGATGACATCCAATCACACACATTTAAATTTTATCTTCAAGCCAAAAGTTGAAAAATGTATCTGAGGATTTAATTTTCTATCTTAGAAAGAATTGTGTGTGGTGCGTGGTGGGTACAAAAATGTTACGCCTCGTCGTAAAAATATCGTCAGTCATATCGTCTCCAAATGTTAATGCGTGTCAATAATTGATTTTTTGTACTTTTGTACTAACATATGATGAATATGATGAGTGAGTGGTGTTCGTGTCGTCAACAATTATCATAAATGTAGTGCGATAACAACTTTTAAATAATATCACGAAATGCCCAAATATTACTACAGCTACATGTTTTATTCATGCATTAAGATATTTATTTCATTTCGAATCAAAATGAAATTTCTCTCGACTCGATTAATTATTGAGTGGTCAGTAGTTGTTACTACTAATTGCATAACACTACTACTACTACTAACATGCCGACGCACCATACTTCGATCGTAACTAGTCTGATATGTATCCTTAATTATGCATAAGTACAAGAACATGCCAAAGTAAACAATTTTACATGTAAGTGTACATATGTACATATGTCAGTGTTCCTTATGCACTTTTAGTTGCTGCAATAGTTGTTCTTGTTATCGTTGCTGTCGCCTTGATTCATTTATTAATTTACTAGCATTTAATAACCTATGGTACTTAGTATAGGAGTGTACGTCGTTGCGAACTGACATCAAATTTTTGAAAAATAACAACTAAGGAACTTATATACGGTCGTGACCGAATTTCTTATACCCATTCCTGTTGTCCGAAAAATGACAAAAAAACATAAAAGAAATACATTTTTATGCTTTCTAATAACGAGTGGGCGAGGCTGATTTTCTTTATTTTCAAATTAAAAGTTTTTGTCGCATAGACGTGTGGTTGAAAAATTTCAAGTCATTTCCGAGTTCTTTTGCAAATTGTAGGCGATGTCTTCATTTTCCCGTACGGGACAAACTTCACCACAGATACTACACAGTTTCACAGACGTACAGATGGACAGACAAACAGCCAGGCATGCTTAAATCGATTTAGAATTTAATGCGGATCAAGTGTAGGTACACTTTGCGTGGTCTTTGATTGCTCGATGTGGGCGTTGCAAACGTCTTGACAAAACGAATATACCTCAGCGATTCAAAATGTTATTGTGAATTGATTCGTATAATAAAAGGTGGGTCTATCTCAAGTTCTTTTGAGTATAGGCGATGCCTTCATTTTCCCGTACGGGACAATGTTCACCTACACAGTTCTACTACACAGTTTCGCAGACGTACAGATAGACAGACAAACAGCCAGGCATGCTTAAATTTAGAATTTAATTAGAATTTAATGCGGATCAAGTGTATGTACACTTTGCATGATCTTTGATTGCTCGATTTGGGCGTTGCAAACGTCTTGACAAAACGAATATACCTCAGCGATTCAAAATGTTATTGTGAATTGATCGGTATAATAAAAGGTGGGTCTATCTCAAGTTCTTTTGAGTACAGGCGATGTCTTCATTTTCCCGTACGGGACAATGTTCACCTACACAGTTCTAGTACACAGTTTCGGAGACGTACAGATGGACAGACGAACAGCCAGGCATGCTTAAATTTAGAATTTAATTAGAATTTAATGCGGATCAAGTGCATGTACACTTTGCGTGGTCTTTGCTTGCTCGATGTGGGCGTTGCAAACGTCTTGACAAAACGAATATACCTCAGCGATTCAAAATGTTATTGTGAATTGATTCGTATAATAAAAGGTGGATCTATCTCAAGTTCTCTTGGGTATTGCATTTACTTGGACAAACTTAACATACCCTTTTACCACAAGTGGTGTAGGGTATGAAAATTGTTATCTGAACTTATTTATGGTTTACAATTTTGACTTTTCCCACTTTCCATTGAAGTAATTATTTGTCTGTTCGATGCATTTGTAGCTCAACTATTCCTTTAACTAAAGTTTAAACAGAGATGAGATTATTGGGTGTGTAAATATGAAACAGGAATTTTCTCTTAGATGAGTAAAACCACATGCAGAGGACGTACATGTCCGAAGTTGGGGGAGAGGATAAAAATGACAAAGAAAATGCCAAAGTTTTGTTCTAATATTTTTTCGCACGATACATAAGCAAATCGTTTTGCATTCTACCGGTATTTGGGATGAAAAGTGGATTTGTTCTGAGAATCTCAAATGGCAAAAATTCGTGGGTAGATCCAGACATATTATCGCCATTGATAGCCAGATTGGTTTGCAATGGCAAGACGACACTACTCTATATTTGGTGGGAACAGTAGGGTCTACTCTGCAAAAATCGGATGAATCGGATAATTAAGAATGCATCCTACCAACAAGGATAATAATGCATCCTACCAACAAGGATACATTGAAGCTACACTTTCTAAGTAAAAGTTGTTATCACTTTACAATAATTCAGCGCTCAAACTATACTGACCGCTCAACAACCAATCAGGGATTCTTTTGTAAAATGTATAACGCTACCAAGTTTCGAATTTTGATTTTATAGGTCATCCAATGATTACTTACATGTAGACGACAGCAGACGAGAGATAAAAATTGTCTTTGCCTGCTTTTAAAAATTTTTGCAAAATTTTTTATGCTCTTCGTCAATAGTCAAGGTCGTAATAGTTCTATTCCGCTTAACATTTAGAAATCGGAAAAGTTGTATATATTCTGGACTGTAGAAGCATCGAGAAGAAGCGCGATTCCAAGGCGATTTTTCGCGTCTCGAGAATAATTTGATATTAGATCGATGAAGAATTAGAGCAAAGGATGTGAAAAGTTGCACTATCGTGATTATTAGCAAAAGCAGTCAGTCCGTGATGGCCGGGGAAAAATTTTCAACGTTTGTGTCGACTTGACACAAATCGCGCGCTTATCATTCCTTAGATAAGAAAAAAAATTTTAAATGACTTCCTAAGTTCATTGTACAAGCGTAGATATTTTTGATGTCAGAGACCCCCCCCCCAACTTTAGATGTAAATTTTTGCAAACTGTGCGACTTTTTTGAGTCAATTTTAATATTCAGTAAAATAAAAAATGTGACGTAAAATGAAGGTAAACTGCGTACTAAGACATAGCTCTTCAGTGTTCTATTTTTGGGCGCGTAGACGGAGCGGTTACAGTGATGTAAAGATGAAAATTCTCTGCCATCAGTGAAATAATATTTTTTTGCTAAAAGTGCGAACATGCGGGGGAATTGCAGAATGCATAATATTACGATAATTGAAGAAAACCTTATTTTAATACGTTTTGATCGCAGTAGTATGTGCCAAGTTTCACTTTTGCAATTCGATATGTTTTCTAGCGTTCTTCGTTTAACGTGAAGTTTCGTGGACAGATGTACAAAATTACGCAAGAACGCAATGCGGATCATGAATATTGAATGAATATGAATATAGGGTCGTTAGTGCTTACTTCTGGCTGGGTTATGCAAACAGAATAATGAGACTAATAAAATCTGATTCGATAACTGACGATGAAAACACAAATCGCTTGGGAATCTAAAACTGATCACATTTGCGAAATCTCTGGTCCTTTTTTCAATAGGCAACGAAAGCAAATGTCAATGACAGATGGACGTGCCTATCGATCGATTATATTGAATCTACACAAGATACAATCATAAAAGTTGTATGCCGATAATAGTTAAACATCGGCAACGTCGAATGAAATTTCGAACGCTAATATACTTTTTTTACTTAAGTTTTCGCCTTAATAGTGTAAGTGCAAGAGTTCCTTGCGTAAGTGAAACTAAAAGTGATCAAGAATTTAATGAATCTTTGGCCGATAATTGGTTAAGAAAGCTCGAGTTTATAATTTCTAATACTAAGGTCAATAGTAATGGTAACGCCAGTCCAAATACTAACTGAAGCTAAATTTAATACCAATGCTAACGGAATGACGGACACGCTTATAAATCAATTTTCAAAACTAATACCCAAACGTTGTAAGATGCGAGAAAATATAAAATTTTTAAATAGGAAGCAATTAACGTAGCCATCGCGATGAGTACGCGTGCTATAAACAAATATATAAAAACAACTAAGAACATTATAGTCGGACAAGGCCGACCATTACATACCCTGCACCACATTGTCTAATACAATTCTTATCTTTATTCTAGAACATAAAAATTATATAATTGTTTCTATGTAAAGGCAAAATTTTTTAAGCGCGTATTTATGGCGAACGCAATCTAATGTAATACAAGTTCAATTCTCCCATAGGCAGGCATAGGGATCCAAAAATAGGCGCAGATGGTCCAAAATTTGTGCAGTTCATTGTTGTTACGAAGTCACTATAACATTATGGGTCAATTTTCATGACCACATATTGAAACTTAGACTTTTCCTTATCCTTATTAAGGTGTGATCCGAAAAATAGGCCGAGATGGTCCAAATTTGGTACAGCTAATAGTTTCATGTTAAATTACTATTCTAATATAATTATCATCGGGAGGCATTGAAAACTATACCTTCGTGGCGCATGAACTACAGTTTCCGTTATATAAGAGGGGGTTCAAAAATTGCCCCAGCCGGTCTAAAGTTTTCATACTAATTGTGAATGGTAAAATACTACTAGTTGGCCACCTTTGCCGAGAAATTTTTGAAACGTGCAATTTTTTTCCATATAACGACTTTTGAAATAGGGCGTTGGTCCAAAAAATGGACCCGATCCGAACCCCTTTCTAGGGCGTTCGTTCATGGACGTCAACACACGGCACTGACATATGCACTGACCTCTAGCTTGAACACAAATTTTTATGGACAGACATCGGACATACAGGGATTCAGACTCTGAATCGATTGATATAATAAAAGGTGAGTCTACATCGGACATACAGAGATTCAGACACTGAATCGATTGGTGTAATAAAAAGTGGGTCTACCGTAAATCCTTCTATGTGTTACATACGACCGCACTAACTTAATATACCGTGCACCCCAAGCGGTGTAGAGTATAACAAGTGTGAAATAGTGAAAGCATGTTAACCCTTAAACGCATACGCGTAAACAGAGCGAAAGGGAGAATGAATACGCGAGCCGCAACGCGTTTGCGGTAATAATTGTAAAACAGCTTAAAACGTTTTCAACATTGATGACAAATATTTGTATGTTCGCATGTTCAGTCACATGCGTGCTTGTTAAATTGTACAATGTAGATATGTATACCATACTGAATGTGTATGTATATGTGCATGTACGAATGTGCGGTATGTTACCATATATAGGAATAATATAATCAACAATAACGTCCCCCCGAATGGCGTTTATAAATAAAACGTCAGTTGTTTTTAATAGGAGCCAAACAACAGATTATTTAAATGCTGACATTACCTGGGCAAAGCAAGGTTTCTATAAACTTCAATGAATATACGCATACCTATCTATCTATCTATCTATCTATCTATCTAACTATCTATCTATCTATCTATGCATATATTTGAATATAAACGTTTCGGACCGTATGTTAATAATAGCTTAGAGTTTAATTGCAAAAAAAAAAAAGAAAGGAAAAAAAAAAAAGAAAAAACGTAACAAAATGAACGGTGACAGTATTAAAAGATATCCTTAAATATGTTTGTTTCCTGGTCGCAGTTGCATCCTCCTCCTGCTGATAAAATGTCTAAAGTTTATTTTTCGAGCGGCTAATTATTATGCCAAAGCATAAGCACTAACTGCATTACATGATCTAATTATTTTCGCTTAAATAAAAATCTCTTCGTCAACTTCTCTAAAAGCGCATATTCACGTCATAGTGTATATGTGCCGCGCTATGGTTGATCTTACAGGGATCCTCGTATGGCTAATTCCATTAATGTAGGGTATTAGCACTTAGTTCTTGTTGTTTGCTTCTTTAACGTTAGAACGCTCGTTTACTGCTCGTTTACATGTAGTTGTTGAGGTCATAGTCTTTATTTAATTAATTAAGTATATTGTTGTTTACTAGTACTACGGTCACTACTACTACGACTTTGGAATAAAAAAAAACAAACAAAAAAAAAAAAAAGAGGAGAAAAAAAAACGACTATGGTGGTAAATTGTAAATGAAAAAAAGAAGAAGAAGAACGATTCTGCATTCCGTAGCACATAGCACATAGCGCACATAGAGACAAGTTTGTGTCCATGCTTTAACGTTATCTGGGCTTGCTGTTGTTTATTTCTGCGGAATAATAAAGTTTATCCGTTGTGCATGTTGGTAATTATTAAAAATGGCTGCCTAGACCTGTAGGTTGGAAGCTATTGCGAAAATTTTTACTATAGTTCCCTTAGTTAATGTGAACACGTTGTTGCCTGACTATTACTGCACACAATATACTTTATTTTTTATTTTATTTATTTATTTTTATTTTTATTTTTTTTTTCGGGTTTTTTCTTCTTCTCTTCAGGCTCGCATTGAATTTACTAAAATTTATTATGTTATGGTGAATCGCTTTCACAATAAATTGTTTATAAAAAACAAAAAAAAAATTTGCTTTTTTTTTTTTTTCTCAATAAAACTTTAAAATAATGCAAATTTTGCAATTAATTGAAAGTTTTTGTAATTATGAAAGTTTCATAATACGAATGAAATATCATTTCAAATCGCATTAAGCAATCATTTAGTAATACTATTAAAAATGGCATCATTTCTTTAAATGTTTTTTATGTAACCAACAAAGAAATGAAATCATTTACTAATGTTCGGGCACACATATGCGATAGTATAAAAAACTATTCTTTTTTATATCCTACACCGCTTGTGGTATAAGGTGCATTAAGTTAGTTCGGACGTATGTAACACCGAGAAGGATCGGCGATAGACTCGACACCTTTTATTATATCAATCGATTAAGAGTCATAATTTGAATTGATTTAAGAATGTCTGTCCGTCTGATGGGTGTCCATAGAAATTTGCTTTCAAGTTACAGGTCGCAAATTTATGAGATATTTCGATGAAATTTGGTATAGTGACGTGGTTTGACGTCCAAGGACGAACGCCATTGAAAGTGGTTCGGATCGGTCCATTTTTTCGACTACTCGCCCTATAATGACCTATTCTGAAAAGTCGTCATATCGACAAAAAATTGCAATTGGAAATACGATCAAATCAAATCTACTGAATACAGCGGAACTGTTACGAAAAATTGACTTTTTTTTTTTTTTGAAAAAGTCGCTCAAAAATTACTCACAAAATTGATTAATTTTAATTTATGAAAGCGTAACGAGATAGAATTTCATTTTAAAACTGCATATAAGACTTCAGGGTAAGTGAAAGAAAACTGAAGATGTCACGCTAACATGCATAACATAAAAGGCATGCGAAGCTTCATGTCTCAGTTTTGAGGAAACCTTTTCTAATCTGTCATGTCGTCATCACTCAATTGCGCAAACGGGCTTTGTGCGTTTTTAGAGAGGCGCTAGCATCCGCCAACTTATTATTTAGTGCACTCAAAGCATCTCATCAGATCGATGATCTGATTTTTTGAATCATTTCGACTTTTTTCCTCGTTATCATTTCTCTGCATCCTTTTCCACTATTTAGATGATATTTGAAAAGGAAAAATCGATAATAAACTATGAGATTGTAAGGACCAAAGTCATGTAATCGTTTTGCTCCCACACTTAGTTTGCAAGTATTTTTATATTTTATATACGATAGGGTAGCTTAAGTACTAATACATGAGAGTATAGCGTAAAGCATTAGTAGTAAAGAATATAAAGTTCTTTCTGATTGGAAAAGCCAATCGGAAAATTATCGCAAGTATGGCGTGAACTAAAACATGAGCAAATTGTGAGTGTTTCCCATTTCCAGATTAGACATATGATCCGCTATAAGAAATGAAAGTCATCCGTCATCATTAGTAGTAAACTTGGCATCAGTCTAAAAAGCGACATAAAGTAAAAAAAACCCTATCTGAATATTCCGTCTTTCGGTCAAGTTAAGTGAATTAAGCTTACGATGAGTTAATGAAATAAAATTGGGAGAACCTTGTGGGTAGAATAAGTCATGAGGTGATGAGATGCATTCATTCCGTTGGTATTTCCTCCCTTGAGTTTAGTGTCCATGAAACGAACATCGAATGAATCAAAAGAAAATTTCTAGTAATTTGGAATTACTTATAGAAAGCTATGGTCAACTAATCATCAAATCTGCAACTCTTCTAAACTTCTTCTTCGCTGTATGTCAACGCAGTTGTTGTTGAAAATTCTCTTTCCTCATAATCCTAATATTTTATGATGTTGATGGTGCAAATAATGAAAATATGAAGTAAACGTATAAAATAACGGATCACATGTATACACTATATATATATAATATTTTCCGTTAATGACGTATATAACGTTGTATTTATATCATTTTTAGGAAATCTGAAGCGAATCTATCAAAATTTGATTACATTTCGATCGTCGTGTTTCTATGACTTGCAATACTTTTAGCGAAGCTATCGTTTTATTTTGAAAAACATTGGAAAAATCCTTGAGATTATGTATGCACATATGTGTGTATGTGTGTGTTACATATAAGACGAAAACGAAAACGAAAGGAAAGGAAGAGCACGTATGCAAAACTTGTGTTTACTAAGAATTGGGCTGAATCATCTATGTCTGTATGTATATGTGCAGTAAATACATACATATACATGTATATAAATAATTTACAAGAATTGAATCAAATCGTAACTTTAGCAACAAAGACTTATTGAACGCTAGATAAATTATATATAATTTGCTTTAGAGATACTAGTCAGACACAGTCAGACAGCTTAGCGGCACGAGGTTTGAGTACAACTTCTTCTTGCCGGTTGTTTACTCATTGTTTGACAATTGCCGAAGCTTATGATAACAGGGATGTTTTAGATTAATTCACTTCTGAATCCTATCAAAATAACCCGGTGTGACTCGGTAGTGGGGAAATACTACTAAAGTAAATTTGTCCCAGTTGTCTGCACTCAACATAAGAGCCAATTTCGCTTTAAGTTTGATTCTAACCGAAGCCCTAAGGTATATAAGGAAGCATGATTATTATTTATTTGTGCCTCCTAACTTACTTTGAAGCCTTTTTTTTTAATTCTAGTCTTCACCTCAGTGTTGCAAAAGTCAAAATATTTGCAAGAAGCCGCTTTATCCATACGATTGCAACGCATCAATGGATGCTTAAGAAATCTACGCCTTCAATTTGCATTTGTGGAAACAATTGTACGCCAAGACTTTTCCAATATTCGAACGCTCGTTTTCGGCACGAGTCAGTTACTAGTGTCCTCACCTTACTTTTTTAGTTCAAGAATTCATTTTCTTTCACTTTTCAAAAATTAAGGCAAAACCGTTTTCTTGTGGATGAACACTCGAACAGTAGCAAATGAGTTTAACCTAAAGCATGAGGAAAAAAATTAACTTTTTATCTAGAATATTAAACGTAACGTGGAAGGGAGGTGCACTTAAGAGCATCTTAAGTCGATTTCGTGTACAAAAATGAAATTTCGATACTCTAAGCTGTGGAGTGAATGCGTAAGATCACCTATACAGTAAACGTGGACATTTTCATAGTTATAGTTGCATCTATTTTAGGATAGCAATCTGCCTTCCGAAACTTCCGAAAACAGAGGTTTTCTACTGAATTCATCGACCAGTTTGCAAAAACTTCCAAGGATTTTGCAAAATTTGAAGCAGACATCCTAACCTTTGCAACCAGTATGCCCATAAAGACTGCCAAAGGGAAGGACAGACATCCCTAGATGGACTTAGCATTTGATAACTGTGAAGAGCGTATGTATATAGTTTTGTAGGGTTTCTTTGTAGTCTCCTTCGGCTTGTTGCAGACGTTTTGACAAAGTGAACATAACCCCATTCCTCGATAGTAGAGATAAAAATTATCATCGAATTAATGTTTTTAATCCTTAAGCCTTTTAATTCCAATAGGAATTTACATGATTTTTATTAGGAGTTGAAGGAGGAGTTTATATAGTGTGGAAAGAACTCTTGAGAAAAGAACTATTGTTCTGGCAGAGTCAAGTTCAGCCGGCTTTCCAATCCAATAAAGTGATGGCAAAATTTCATAACAGCACGAACGACTGCATTTATTAAGTTAATGATCGAGGGAGCGAGAGCTTTAAAAACTTGATACGATCGATTCAGTCCTTTTATGTTTTAGTAGCTTTGCCCGCCTGACACGTGGCACATAACAGTTGACCGTTAGTTTGCAAAGCACAAGGGAAACAGTTACGATTGTAAGCATGTATGTATATACCAGAATTTTATGGGAAGTTTCCCAATACATATCACTAATGTAATGGATTTAAATTTTTTTAAATTAATAAGAAAGAAATTATCCTGTTGTCTAGTAGTTATCGGCAGCAACAACAACAATGAAAATTGAGAAGAAAAAACAAAAAAAAAAAAAAAAAAAAAAAATGAATAAACAACGAAAGTAAAATTTTCGATCGAGGACTTAATGGCATTGAAACGATGATCTGCGAGGCCTACGAAAATATATATCGATAAGAATATCTTATGCGTACAGAAGCCCGACGTGTATTTAATTTATAAATTTGCAGCAACATTTTTGTTATTATTGTTTATTATTATGTGAACGATTTCCTTTATAATCTATTGTTTTTAAATAATTTAATTAAAATTTATTATATATGTAATGAATTTTTGTTTTTTTTGTTTTTGTTTGTTTGTTTTTTTTTTTTTTTTCTTTTCATAATAAATATAAAGCATAAATCAACATTAATTATTATTTCCTTTGTTTGTTGCCTTTTTTTAAAATTAATTACACTGCAAAAGGAAACGCATCACCATATCAGCAGTTAGTTAGCAATTTGGTGTTACATGCATAGCCTCCATTTTTTTGTGTTTGCGGGAATAAATCGTAAGCATTACTATTAGGTATTATTGGTAAGTAGCTAAACTGAATTTCAAATGATTATGAAGTCTCTCGTGACGGCTGGAAAGGTATTCTGCTTGACATTATACATAAATATATATATATATATATATATATATATGATGTAATATAATAATTTTTAAAAAATTTAAGCTTTTAATTAATGGCAAATAATTGAAATGCATTTCATTAAAAATATGCGGTTTGGTAAAATTATTTTAAAATGCACATAAACTTTTAGGAAAATTCTAATTAATATTTATTGAGATATGTGCATAAATATTTATGTAAGTAAAATTTTGAGTTTTTACTGTCATTCTGTTTGCAGAGACAAAATTATTTATTTATTGCTTGCTTGTTCTTTTTTTTTTTTTTTTTTTGCTAAAAAATTATAAATATTTGCACCGACATAAATATGAAAATTATGATTTAGTTTAGAAAAAAAAAAAAAAAAAATTTAAAGCATTACTAACGACTAAGACGAACGTTGGACACTCTCCACTTACCGCAGACCCAAACCATTCGTTACTAACTCGACTCATTGCAAGCTAATGCATAGCAATGGATGAAAATAGAATTTATTTGCTCGCTAGTGTAACATTTTCAAAAGATTAGCAAAGGTTTTCAAAAAATTACACGTAGACTTTATAAGTGTTTTCATAATTGCAAAAAATTAATAAAGTATTGAATTTTTTTTTTTTTTTTTTTTTTTTTTTTTTTTTTTTTTTTTTTTTTTTTTTTTTTTTTGAATTCTACAAAATTTAGGTAGACATTAACCAATAAAATTTTGCCTTACTATTATATATCAGGCGTGATCAAAAGTGTCTCAAAAGAGTCTATTTTGAATCGAATCATTTAAGCAGCAAACCGCTATATAAAGGCCAGGTATTTGAAAATTTTCTACTCTATTTAGCTCAAGTTGAAAAGTGCCTTACAATCAACAAGATTGACGACATGTGTTTTCATAGCGACCTCGTGATCCTTCAATGCATTAATGTGAAAAGCCTGACGAATTCTATTAAGAATGGTATGAGGAGCCAAAGAGAAAGATCTGTATTAAGAGTTTGTGAGATGCGGTTTGCGTTGTGCTTAATGGCCACTAAAGAAGTTTCTATTCATAATGACAAGCAAAAGTTTCCTCCTCTTAATACGATTTTCTTCTTCACGCAAGTTTTGCTTCTTTTTCATCTTCAAACCATCAGATAGCGTGGTTCAATGTCTACTTGCCCGTTAGCATTGCTAGCTAGTTTGCCTTAAAAAACCAATAAGAAAAAAACCAATACAGTAAAAACTCTTTACATAAGAGTTCGCTTGACACGATATCCTTAATTTTTCGATTGTAATTTTCTTTTACTTCTTATCTAACTTAGTTTGGTAGATTGACACCCACACAATATCAAGTTGGAAAAAAAAAAAAAACCATAGCCCTGTAGACCATAAGGTTGCATATGAGTAAAATAATAATTAAAAAAGTTCAAAGTCGAAAAAGTCATGATCCCTTTCGATGACCGAGTGAACGTTAGATCGCTTGTTGTAATACAACTCTTGCAACATTTAACATAATATTGTTTTACAAACGGTCTTAAGCTTATTATTAAGTGAGTCTTGGAATTTTCAGAAATGAACCCACACATCAATGTTTGTTAATAGAACAAAAAATTTGAATCAAAGGCCCTTTAAAGAGCTTAGTAAAAACACACACTGTAATTACGGTCCGTGACAGCACGCTAACGATATAATTTTCAATTAGTATAATTTATGTTGAAGCCTTGAACATTGAAAATTGCGAGCAAATAATTTTGAAAGTATTTACACGCGCTCTGTCCGCTACTTCTTGAAAATCAGGAAAAATCATGAACGCCATACAGTTACAGTGCATTAATTCCCACTGTACGAACGAAACTTTTGCTTTTTTAAGATAAGCAACTTTAGTCGGAAGTGATGTGTAATAAGGACATAAAGAATAATAATTCAAGTGTACGACGAAGTGGGTCTACTTAACACTCATTGATCTAAGGGAGCGTTAATATTACGTAAAGCTAACGAGGCATCGTCGCCTTTGTATAACGTGTCCGTTATTCGTTCGCCTTTGCTTGCTGTGTACCTCACTTCTCTCCCTCTGGTACTCGTCTTTCTGCTCTTGCACATCCCCTTTTTTCTATTCCTTCCACAATACGATCCATCCGGTGATCGGTTGCTGCTGATATTCTTACGATCGTAAGAAATGGAAGGATCGTCGCCTTTGTATAACGTGTCCGTTATTTGTTCGCCTTTGTTTGCTGTGTACCTCACTTCTCTCTCTCTGGTACTCGTCTTTCTGCTCTTGCACATGCCCACTTTTCTATTCCTTCCACAATACGATCCATCCGGTGATCGGTTGCTGCTGATATTCTTACGTAGATCGTAAGAAATGGAAGAATCGTAAATAATTGAACACTTGCCTTAATTGCCATTAAAAATATATATTTTTTCACCATGAGGCACAAACCTTCAAACGATACGTGTCAAAATTCCATGACATTCTGAAGATTAGTTCACAAATTATAACTGTTTTAGTGTTTTGGATCGCATTCCCCAGTTGCTGTCCACTCGGCTGACTGCTGATTTGACTTTGAAGTAGTGATGAAGTCATGGCTCATTCATTCGCACATATTGTGTGAAAAAGTCATTTTTGTTTCGCCTAGACAGCCTCGGCAGCGCCTTGAATCTTCAACACGTTGCTGTTGAAAGTGAGCAAACGCGGCGCCTACTTCGAGCAGAGCTTCCTGATGGACAAACGTTCGTGCAAAATAAGTAAGTAGACGGCCTTCTGATATCTTTAAGGTGTCAGTTATCTCACGCAACTTCACTTTGCGATCTCTCAAAACGATTTTGTGTATTTCTTTTTCTGCTTCTTTGAACAACTGCCGAATTTGTGCGATCAGAGCGTTGAACATTATCGGGATCCACACGACTTTTACACACGAATTTATGTTTTCAAAAATCAAGAGTCGCCATAACATCTCTCAAACCAATTCTCATTGTCAATGGTATGTTTTCTGCTCCGAAAGCATAGTTTAATCGAGAAACGGAATTTAGAAAATTTTCGAAAACAACAAAAGTAGCTGAACTAGAACAACTGTAACAATGTAAACGAATGGTTGCAACCGTATGATAATTTGATACGTTTCCTTTGAACGTCGGTGCCATCCAGAACAGTGTTGGCACATATGTGCAAGACCGAAGACTTATTGAGTGATGCGTATAAATGAGAAGTTAGTTGAAAACTCTATTCCCCAACTATACAATGGCTCAAGGAATCATAATTAGAATAATGCGCAGAATCTTGGAGTACAAGTGACGTTGCAACTCCTCCCTTTGGCCTTTCAAAACAACTCTGAGGTTTTTTTTATTTTTTTTGGAGCTACCGACTTCGGGTGACCAGAACGGTCAGCATCATCGGAATCCATATGACTGGGCAAACCATTTATGAATTTATTTTTTTGGGCAGATAAAGAATTGCCTTCACATCAATCCTGATCAGATTTCCCATTGTCTTGAGAACTAGAAGAGTAGCGTAACTGAAACAACTGTAGCTTGCAAACCGATCATCAGAATGTTATCAAATTTTGAAATGTATCGTCTGATGATCGACACCGTCCCGAAATCATTTCGATCTATTAACCCGATTGCTCTTTGCTTTTGTTAAACTCTTGTCAGTTAATAGCTGATCTTAACAATTGCTGTAAATATTTCTTAGAAGTTATGTGTATGTGTGTGTGCATATATAATGTTATAATGTAAGTTTTCTAGATGAAGTGTCTTCCGAAGTCTTATGATTATTATTATTATTATTATTATTATGTTGCAAGTAGGATATAGAATTTATTATATATTAGGGTATTATCGGGATAGTGGAGCGGGAAGTATATTTTTGGTGGCGCATATACTAATCCCCGGCATTTAAAACATAAATACCTACATTTATGGAATTTTAATCCGAATGAAAATTATTTAAAAATGAGCGTACGTTCGCATACACATACATACATAAACTAATTCATAATAGTTGAAAATGTTCAAAAATTTGCATAAAACACTTTTGTGAAGTTCTATGTTAATTATTATGTGTAAATAGAAAGTAATATTTGCAATTACCGCGTTTGTAAATATTGCTGTTAACAAAATCATTTAATTGCTGACTATATATATAAATTTGTGCATATATACAGACATTTGGAGGTTTTCACCTGATTATGGCGTCCGTTGCATTCATGCACATTCTTATACGCATATATATATATACATATATATATATATATATATATATATGCATATATATATATATACATGTGTGTGTTTGTGTATTTTTTTTATTAAATCTCTACCGCTATGCAAACTATATTCGAAACGAGTCATTAAAAGATAATCATCATATTATTCATGTTGCGCGTATGTGCGTATGTAGCATGTATATGGACGGTATGTTTTTCTGGCTGCAATTGTTGTTTTTCTGCTTTTTGAAATAAGTGTTGTTTTTTTTTTCTTTTTTTTTTGTATGCTTGCGCACCCATTAAAACCTGCATCTGATACTCATATACACATATATACACACACACAGATGCACTTTCTCTACGCTCGGGCCCTTATTATGGATTATTCTGTACGAGGCAGTCTTTGGCTTGCCGGTTCCCGTAGGTGTAAAAAGCTGGTGGATAAGCGGATGACATTGCGATAACGATGCGTAGTTAAGGAGTTCTATCAAATTCTATCAAATCCGGAACGGAAGCGATTACACTGGTAAAAGATTGGCTCCAGGAAAATAAATTACAAGGCAGATATAGTACTGATTACAAGTAAGAAAAATCGTGAGCAGATCACTAAGCAAGTGACTGGTCACAGTATAACATCCTCACCGGCAATCAATGCCGGTATGTAGTCAATAGTCTCCAGGATTTATGATTGGGAGGGAGATGATATATCGAGCTATAGAGAAAAGCAAGGAAGGATTCAAAGTTTACTATCTATAGTCTGGCAACGGGTTTTTCTATTGGAAGCCTAAGAGGAGTTTCGAAAGAAGGTTCTCTTAGAGAGTTTGTTAAGAACACAAGACATTTTCTTCACCCATTCACTGATGGCCTCTTTTAGTGAGGCCATCAGGTTCTGATGGACTACGAAGTTTAAGAGGGCTCGGGTGCAGTTGGGCGTGTGCTGTGTGACGTCATCGTTTCAAGCATTAATTTCCTCGAGAAAAGTCAGTGTACTGGATGGTCGTCCGGGGCATGTGTCGCATCCAAAGTCAAAAGTGGCTCCGGCCGTGTACACCGAAAATTGAACAGCATAGCTTAAGTCCATATGGACGACAAGTCACCCACGGGGGTCAGGTTGCTCAAAAAGGTAGGATTGCTCCTCATCAGACTACGGAGATGAATGCCGTCTTGTCTGACTGCTCGGTACGGCCCTTGGGGGCGTATCGTTTTGGCTGTGGTTACTCTGAAGTTTCGTGGGGAACGAAGAGGTAACGTAGAGGTGTTAGATAGTGTTCGACGCCTACTGAGAAGCGAGAGAATGGCTCACAATATTTGATACCTCGAGAGCAAGACATTTTGTGTTTCCTTGTTTTTGTAATAAAAGTGACTTTGGAATATACCTTCAAAAGCGTCGATAAACGCATTAATTATCGAAACAAGAAATATTCATAAGATCCTAAGATATAATGCAAAATATCCTCTCATTGGGAATTTGTGGAAAGTGTGGAATGTGGGATGTGGAATGCGTGGCTGTTAACTTCTAGATTGCCATCATTGATTTACAAGAAGGTCTAGCTCAAGTAACGATTAAACATGAGATGGAAGGCGGGCCGATGTAGCAAAATAGAGAAAGAGAGCATCTAAGCTAATGCTTAGAGATAGAAGCAAAGACCGAACTTAAACTCACGAAAGCATTGCAAAAAACTTGGAATGAAGAGAGAACATAATAAAGAATGTAAGAAAAATAATTGATTTAATGCACTAGTAAAAGGAGAAGCTACAAGGAGAGGAGGAACAGTTACGAGTCTAAAAAAAAATTTTAAAATCTGATCCGATGTGAAGGAGAAGACTTGGATATAAGGTGGACATGTGGAGCAATAACAAGACATCTATCTAACTGCACAACAACAAGCCTATGCTATATAGTGAAAGCACTTTACAATGAATAACCAAAACATGTCTTCAGAAAAATATAAGTGATAATTATCTTATGAAGAAAGTACTTGGATGAGATGCAAAGAGGCAAAGCCATTAAATTTTATGAAAAAAAAAAAAAAAAAAAAAAAAAAAAAAAAAAAAAAAAAAAAAAAAAAAAAAAAAAAAAAA
>KK502403.1:1915453-1925845 GCA_000688735.1 Glossina austeni
GATGATGCGGCGCCTTTCGTGAATGCGCCTCATTTCGTCTGCCAGGATATCGATTGGCATGGTGCCAGCAATCACCAGAGCAGCATCCTCCGACACTGTCCGGAATCCGCATATCTGCCTTAGCGCACTAAGACGATATATTGCTGCCAACTTTCGGTACACTGCCTTCACTGTGGGCGCACCGGCCCAAACTGGGCTACCGTACATTATGACCGACGTTATCACTGTGGCAATTACTTTTCGATTGGTGAATTTCGGGCCTCCGATATTGGCTTTCTCCGCCGCGTACTCAACGTGGTGCTTAAAGTTCAGTCGATGGTCGAGTGTGTGTGTGTGTGTGTGAGTGTGGGTGTGTGTGCGTGTGGGTGTGTGTGTGTGGATGTGTGTGTACGTGGATGTGTGTGTGTATGTTAAGCTGATGGTGGCAAATAGTTTGCTTCGATTACCGTAACATAACTTTGTCAGTCCATATGCTTACCAAAAGGGGAGAAAAATGATGAAATTCACTAGCGCGTAGCAATCTTAAGTTACCCATAAAGTCTTCTTTGTATTATTTTGTAGCCTCTTTGAACAGCTTAACAAGCAAAGCATTGAGTTCATATATCAAGATTTTCGTATTTTCACGTTCACTATAAAGGGCTTTTCTTCTTTTCTTTTTTTTTTTTTTGTTGCAATTGTGTTTACGTTGAATAATATTTTTCGTCTCTCCGTTATATACGTATTTGCGTCAGAGTAGGTGTGTACATAAAATATATATATTATATATCTATTCAAATAGGTAAGAATGTTATGAATTTTCTCGAATATAATTTAGAGTAAGTAGTTTACCACTGAAGAAGAATATATTTTATGTACAATCCGTCAATGCCATGCACAACATCCATGTAAGTTTTATTTATATATAATATAATGTATATCCTACATAACTAACATATATAAATATATGTTGCTCAAAATATAATCGCAAGCTCTTATACGGTGAAATGCTATTTACTAACTACGAATATTTTCGTTTACTAGAAAAAAAAAAAAAAAAAACTGAAAGAGAACTTAAGGAACTGCTGTCATGTAAGAGGAGGAATTTGCGTTTGTTAATCGCTATTGCTGGTCTTTTTCTTTTTTTTTTTTTTTCTCTTGCAACAATAAATCGTTCAATTTGTTCACTTGACGTCGGTAACCGTCTGCAGTAACAGTTTCAATCGGTTTTAGCGGCTTGTAATACACTACACTTTCCCGATCCCATTGTATGTACAGCAAAACTCTATGGCCATGAACGTTCGGTTTCGGGTTGGCACTCCTGGACTAACTCATGCCTTTTTGCCCTTGGGATTGTCATAGTAGATCCAGTTTTCCATGCCAGTCATAGTGCGGCACAGAAAACATTTTTCTTTCTGCATGGCAAGTAATGGAACCGCGATATTGATACGGTTCGCAATGGCATTACCGGTCAATTCGTTAGGTAGCCATGGCTACCCCCCGTACCAGAAACCATTAGTTCATCAATTATTAAGTTGCGCGAATGTTCTTTGAGAGTTTGAGCTGGGTTTTCGGTCAAGAAATTTTGCAGTTCATTCTCTTCGACCTTCTTCTTTAGTCCTCCAGGTCGTTCTTTATCACTAACATCAAAATAACCAAATCGTTAATGGAGCAGAGCCACCATAAGCTTCTACAAGTGTTTGATTGCTTTCCTTATGATTAAAGGTTACACATAAATCGGGATTTCTATAACGCTTCTCATACTTCTCTGGCCATAAGCATGTAGATTGAATTATTATTTTTATTTTTTTTTTCTAGATTCAATTTTGCTCCACACGCAGTACATAGTGCGGGGCTCCTTAGACTAATTATTTTTTTGCCATTTTCTTAACCTTGTTTAGCAATAATTTTTCTTTCAATGCCAGTATATACGCTTAGTGGTCTTTTCGAAAATTATTATCCTATTACTTTCCCTTCTATTCCAAACCATATCCGTAAAATATGCTTTTTCCTGGCGTGTTTAACTTAATCAACTCAACCGTTGTAGGTAACTTTTACGCAACTTTGATACGCAAATCTTTGCATCTTTATATGTATATCATCTCCTTCTCTCACTCTCTCTCTCTCTCTCTCTCTGTCTCTCTCTCTCTATATTCCTTTCTTCTTCTCCCATTGTATTTACATCTAGCAACGTGTTTTTATACCCTACACCACTTGTAAAGTATGTTATTGCGGACGTATGTAACACGCAGAAGGGCTTGACCCACTAACCCACTTTTTACTATACCGATCGATTCAGACAATGATTCAGAACTTGATTCTGAATCGATCGGTATAGTAAAAGGTGGGATCTAAGCCTGCCTGTCCGTCTCTCCGTCTGCACTCTGTGCATGTAAATTTGTGTTTCCCCTAAAGGTCGTAATTGTTGGGAGATTTCGATGAAATTTGGTACACTGACGTGCTTTGTCTCCACGACAAACGCTATTGAAAATGCTTTGGATGAGTCCACTTTTACGACCACTCTCCATACAATGCCCTATTCTGAAAAGTCATAGTTATAAGAGAAAAATTTTGCAATTTTCAAAATTTCTCCGCAAAAGTACCTGAGTAGTAATGTCTCGACATTTTAAGTTGGTGTGAAAACTTTGAACCGGCTGGTGCAATTTTTTGAACCCCCTCTCATTTAACCGATCCTGAACCGAGAACTGAATCTTTCTGCGGCAAAAAAGTTTAATTGTCAATATTTCAAATTGGCGAAAATTGGCTCATAATAGTTAATTACCAGAAAAATTCGCCTGACTCGATTTGGACGTTATAGGTCAATTTTTTGGATACTACCGCATATAAGGATTCTCATGAAACGTAAACGCTTACGTGTCAAAAAGTCCTAATTGTTTACTTTTTTTTTTTGTTACGCGACTTTGTTCGTAATACTAATTTAATATAAAAAGTAAGTGGACCTCATTTGAACCACATGGGTCTATTTCCTGGCCCCACTCCATATGAGATATCTCGTGAGTAGTAGAGCCCTTCCGAAAAAGGGCCTTATTTTATGATGACAATTAATTCGTAGTAGCGGAATTTTGATCGCATAGATCTAATTTTTTTTTTTTTAAGCCTATAACATATATAGGCGTTATCATGCAAATTAAGCTCGTGTATGGAGAGAAAGTCTAATCTTCCAATATGCGGGCTTTCATAAAAATTGTAGCTCTGCATGAAAGTAATGTGAAACTTTTTGATGTATTAGGCGAAGTGGGCGTAGAGTATGTAAGGGTCGGCTTTGCCCGACTATAATATTTTTACTTGTTTTGTATTTCTTTAGGACGCTCGTACATATGATAGTGTTGATTTTTATTACAGTGATACTCTTGTGCGACGAGATAACATTATTTTCATATTTTTACAATTTTATGCATTACGTATATATATATATATATATATATATATATCGCATAACTACGATGATTATCGTAAGGTTATTATTATGAACAACATATATGATCTTAGTAACATATATGACACAAGTCACATTATTATTGCAGCGTCATCCATTAAGAAGAATATAAAGAAAGAAAACCGATTAAAATTATTATGTATAATGTTGCACTGAATGCTAGTTACATTGTTTTCGATTCCTTTTAAATTGCTCGCCTACGTGTGTAAATTTTTTATGATTTTATTATTTGATATACATTAAGGAAAGTTTTTGAAGATAAGTTTTTATTATTATTATTATTATTATTATTGGAAACTGTAGTTGATAAATTTTCTCGTTTTATTCACGTGCACTAACATGAATTTAGGAAAGAAGAATTTATTTATGAGTTATGGAAATACTTGCAAAATTTGTTGGTTGCTTAATGCTTAACGATATGCCCTGGCGACCTCATAAACGATAAATAGTCGAAATTAACTTGAAAAATGGATTTAATATCGCCAAGTGAATCTGTCGGTGTATCATGCATACGTCATTCGTTTTTTAAAATCTTCTGTACGAACAAGAAACTTGATTGAAATTATTTCCTTCTTACTCTTATCTACTGAAAGTAGTGATATTCGACTTTGCCAATGTTTGGATATACGTCAATACGTCAAAGTAGTCCTTGATAATTATGAAGATCTCAGAAGTTCGTAAAAGTGTTGGTAAGAATTTTTGCACAATTTAAATAGACAAATATATATGAGAAAAATAGGCCGGGCCAAGTCCAAGTTTGGCACAGCAAAGTTTTTTATGTTAAATTTCTATTATGACATAATCTTCATCATGCAGTATTGAAAATTATATCTTTTTGTCGCATGAGCTTCAGGTTCCGTTAGATGAGAGGGGGCTCAAGGATTGCCGTGTCGGTCCAAAGTTTTCATACCAATTCCTAATGGCCATGTACTACTACTACTTAGCCACTTTTGCTGAGAAATTTTGAAAATTACAATTTTTTTCCATATAACGACTTTTCAGAATAGGGCGTTATATGGAGAGTGGTCGAAAAAGTCGAACGATATAAATCATTTTCAATAGCGATCGTTGTCCGTTGTACCAAATTTCATGAAAATATCTCAAGAATTGCTATCTGTAGCTTGAACGCATATTTTCATGGACAGACATCAGACGAACAAAAGGACGGATAGACAGACGGTCGAATCAGTTTACGATTTCGAATCGATTTTCTGCTTGTTACATACGTCTCCACTAAATTAATACAACAAGTGGTGTAATGGTATAAAAATAGTGGCAAAGTGAAGGGTAAATTTAACGCTTGTTTGTTTACAATGATAAAATCAATAACAAAACCATACACATGTAAACAAAAACAAAATTACATAAAATTGATAAAGTAATAAAATGATATGAGGCGAAATAATTTCATATAATTTCATGTAATTTCGTACGTTTAGTTCTTAGAAAACCTTTGAATTGTGTACTTGAACTTTGAATTTCAATATATATATAATTTTGTTTTTCTTATATAATATTATGTGAATTTGCATATGAAAAATGTGTAATGTTTTAAAACGAAATGCAAATCAATTCTAGTTTTCTATTCTATAAGTAGAAGTCAATTTTTCTTATTTTCACAAAACGTCTTAAAACGAATTTATTCTTTATGCGTTTTATTTGAATACAATTCAGTTTGAAAGTGCAGAGGATAGGCCGGTTCTTGTTTCTTCTTCTTCACTTATTCGCCGTAATTGGAAGGCATCTAGCGAAGCGCCGATACCGTCGCCAAAATAAGTTGTGGTAACTGCAGAAGTTACCCTTCTTTCCTATCTTCTACTTTATCCTCTCCTCTCTCCTCTTTGAATCGTATTTGTTCTTCCGCTCTTCCATTAAACTAAGCCATCGAAGTTGAAAAATGCCTTTAATACTAACGAATGCGTGCTTCTTGCCTGGCAATAAATGTCCTTGTATTTCCGTTTGATATCACTTGAACGCTTTTGAATGGTTCCAGCTACTTAACGCTTTACATTATCTCTCCAGTTATCAAGCAGCCAACCCCTACTTTAATTCGCAGTCCAATGGTCGCCCATGGTCGCAAATATTCACAAATGATTTACTCGTACATTTTCGGATAACGTAAGAGGATATGAAGCGTCTTGCAGAGCCCTTTCTCGTCTTAGAAGGCACCTTTCCCGCCGATGCCGATGCTTTTCTATTGTCAAATAAAATAAAATGAAGAAGAAAAGAACAATTCTGACGGCGGCATATAGTTTTCCTCAACGTGAGTTGATTTAATAACAATGCTTAATATCAATAAATTTATTTACTTTTTCTTTGTAAACGGGATTGGATCTGTTGGTAATAATCCACTAGAGCGATGAGCTTTTATTATGCGCTTTGATCTTTTCCGCTTTATCAATGATAGCGACAGTATATGATGAGGTGTGGAAAGATTGATGAAACAGAACTGATACACACCTACTGCGGCTGCGGCTATCTCCCTAGGTCAGTACTTATTTTCACTTCTTCTTCTTCTTTCCGACCGTCAGAGTGTTACACCAAAAAGCGAACACTTCCTGAGCGATCGGTGGCTATAAAGAAAAAGCTGCCACTTACTTAAAACACAGCAGATAAATCGAGAAAAAATTGAACGCATATTCTATGGGCGATGTCGTAGTGCCTGTACAAAAATGGGAAAAATTGGCCACGTCTATCCAATCCAATAGTGCATTAAAATTTTGCTTTTCTTCGCAACCATTACAACGAAAAGAAGCAACTTTTAAAAATGCCCATAAGTTATATGTAAATTCTTGGCCGGTTTCAAATACGCAATGATCTTAAGCACGTGCATCCGTTCATCCGTCCATCGGTCTGTTTGCGCAATTGTTTAGTATTTGTGGTAAACATTCTCCTATTCGCACAAGTGAATCTGTGGCTTAAAAACTTGCAAAACAATTTGAAAATGGCCTAAGCATTTCAAACAACACGCCCACAGCGCCCACATGTCAATGCAATAAAAACAGTGAACTTTTTTGTTTTCCATCCTTTTTTTGCACCACATACACCATATAACACTTTCCGTTTTTATTCTGAAAATAGAAAAAAAACAGCCGCCCCCCCCCCCCCCCCCGACATTATAGAATATGAAAATTGAATTCTTTTCCTTCTTTTTTAGGATCAAGGTGATAAGTGTAAAAAATTCGGCCAAGATTGAAGATAATTTTCTTACTTGTTCTTATGTAGCTGTGGAAAATAGTCTTGACCTGTACTTGCATAAAATTCATCAAAATCTGGGAGACTTTTGAACGCATTATCATCTGGGATATGAACGATGTACAAAATTCGTTGTAATTTCTTCTTATTATTAATTTATGTTTTTTGCATAATTTCCGAGAAAATATGAATTAATTGACTTAATACTCGCTCGCATATGTTTATTATTAAAATTTCTTAATTAATTCAATTCGGAGGCTTTTCTCGTAAAAATTTCAGTTTCGCTTTGCTTGAGTAAGCAATAATGACAGAGCTTAAGGCTTAAATGCGTGTGGGTGTAAGAAAGGTGCAAATTTTAATGTTAAGGAAATTGCGGCAATTATTGTTACAACTGGTTTGGTTGTAGGTGTTAAATATGGGCATACAGAGGGCTTTTAATATGATGGCGATTAAAGGCGTTAATTGATTGCATTTCAAATGTCGCACGACGTCCTACTACGGCCTGCATCGAAGATATTCGTTTCGTAACCGCTATTGTTACTTTGGTTTAAGATATACAGCTTGTGGAATGCGGTTAATGAGGCAAGCACTGAATGTGAAGTTGTAAATGTCAAATCTCTTCTTCGGCTGTGCCGTAAAACCGATATGACGGTTCCTTGCTTTTGCTTAACTAAGACTCTGTGACTGGCACGTGAGCGATACTAAGAACACTTTACATGCTAGTGAATATGTATATACTTTGCATTATATATATATAATAGGTTGGAGGGAAAGTTCTGTCATATTTTATATAGGCAGGTAAATTTTTCTTGTAAATACAACAAACATCTGGCTAGTGAGTCATTCGGATTCTTTTTTGTTTTTTTACCCGCTGCATAATTTAATCATTTACTTGTGATATTTAAAGTGAAAAACATGTTAGTAGATAAAGTGCATTTACTACACTGCATTTTGTATGAATTCCAAAAAGGAAGCCACGCATCGATTGCAGGTATGTGTATATGTATGTGCGGTATTTGGAAAAGATATTGTAAATGTTCGTACTTGTCAAAGATGGCTTAGCGAATTTCGAATCCGGGGATCTGAGCCTCCAACAAAATAATCGATCTGGACGACCATCCAAGATCGATAATGATGTTTACCAACACAATGTTGGACAATAATCACACACACACATTTAACAAGTCGAGAAATTGCAGAAGAGTGAGGCATTCTTCATCCATACAACTGTTGGAGATCACATTAAATCTCTTGGGTTTGTGTTAAAGCATGGTGTTTGGGTTCCACATGAATAAATAAAATACGACAGAACTTTCCCTCCAACCTATTATATATATACACATCTATCACGCGTTCTAACATTGCGGCATTGCATTATTTTTGGGTTTCTATGGGGAATAAATACATACTTTGCATATATAGATATATATATATATATATATATATATATATATATATATGTATATGTATATATATATATGTATATAATATATACATTTATACTAATATTAATTATTATTTTTTTCATAGAGATGAACTTAACTGAAATTTGTATTTAAATATATATATAAATAAATATATATATATATATATACATATATGCATATATACACAATGGGTCACGCGTCCTCACAATGAGGCATTGCATTATATTTCGGTTTCTATGGCGAATAAATACGAGACAAATGATTTTAACAAATTTAAATACAAATTTCAGTTAAGTTCGTCTCTATGAAAAAAAAAAAAAAAATTAAAACAGAAAATTTCGTCATTTGTCTGCTATCCTTTACAATTTAAATATTAAATATTTAAATATTATTAGCAATATATTAGCAATAAAATGGTATGGAATGCTATGGAATTTAATCTGCAGAAATTTTGTTTTGTCGTTCAATGAGAGTATCATGGTAGTGTCCTAGTCGATGCTATGCAAATTCTAAAAGCTCTCATCATGAATTTATGAATTAAAAATGAATTAAATCAGCTTCCAGCTGGATTATTTTATAGTATTCAACGAACAGATAAAATAATTATGCATAAAAGATATCGAAGACTTTCAAGCCTTTTTCGATTTTCTCGGTATTTCGGTGTTCGATAAAAGATTAGAAATTAAATGGCATTTAATTTATTATAACAATTATGGAGTCATAGGTCCAAGGTTAACAATTATCGGATTTAAAAGGGGTTATAACATAAATATATGTATAGTTCGATTAAAGCGCTATTTATGTAATCACTTTGCCCCACCATCTCCCTAGTAATCATTTCTTGCCAATAGCAAGAGAAATTTACTTGAGAGATTTTCTTCTGAACGTAAGCATTATGGAGCTGCACAGACAATAAAAGACTGTTTTGCGAAAGTAAGATTTGATCGTGAAAACTGTAATTGTTCTGTTAAAAAGTTTGGCGAATGAAATCGAATGCTTTTGCAGATGACGATTAATACTCGAAAGTGAAGATAGACGAGAATGGAGAATTTTAAAAAAATACGAACGAACGAGCGATTTATGTATTGTATCTAGCGCGGAAGCATAGACTCGATTAGCAAAGTCTGTTGGTAAATATACCTGTCAAGTACTTTATAGATTAAACATATTTTTACTCAGCATACATGTCTGAATCCATTTAACCACTTGTCTGGTAATTATCCTCTGTCTGCTTCTCCCTCGATTCACTCGTTGCTATTTTCATATGTCTCTTGCCTTCCTCTTCTTTTATTATAGTCGTCGTCGGATGATGGGTATATTGGTTTTGGCAAAACGTTCGCAACAGCCAGAAGGCAACTTCAAAGACCCCACAACATAATTATGTTCTTGATGAGAATCGTCTCTTGATTCTGAATGGATGCATGCGAAGCGAAGCATGTCCGTCTGCGTAGTATCTATGGCAAACATTCTCCCGTTCGCAAAAATGAAGACATCGCCTGCAAATTTGTAAAGGAAAATGAAAATGACCTAAACCGATTAAAGGCCACGCCCATGCACGTCTATGCAACAACCAATATTATTATAGCGCATGAAAATGTTTTAGTTTTTTTCTTTGTCGAAAACCTTCCTCGGGGCAAAGGTAGTGGGTGTGAAAGATTCGGAAAGACGACCGAACATAATTTTCTTACTTATAATTATTCAAAAAAAAAAAAAATAAATAAAATAAAATAATACATCATATACATCAATATATAAACATCAAGTTTGGTTCATTTTGTTACTTACTTACACAATGCCATAGATATATAACGTATGCTAGTAGGTTTATTAATATTTATGCTCACGACACAACAATTTCAAGATCCGAAAATCCGAATACACTAATAAATGATAGCCCGTCTAAGTAACCGCATCCCAGTTACACTGTAGAATTCCGACATGAAAGGTGGAACAACAATAATAGTAAACCGTAGCAGGCCGCAGCAACAGCAACAAGGTAGACTATCAGCGATTGTAATATAATTTTGTAATCCCTTTATCCATCTGTCCGTTGTTTTGTGTGAGTGTGAGAGAACTGAGAAGCCGCTATCCGGTTCGGCTGGTGTAGTTGCTATTAGGACCCTATGGTTATCTTTGCAAGCAGTGAGGCCATGCAGTGGGTTCACGCTAGCCCTTATGAGACTAGCGTTCAGTGCCAGGTCCAGCATTAGCCAGGAGTTCATCTCAACTGGTCCTAGACCCACCAACTTAACGGTGCGGCCTAGAACGTACTTCCCAGACTTGCCATCATTTTAACGGGGCGGTGGCGGTGTCAGCATTAACCCGAAAGCCATTTCG
>KK502403.1:1938277-1966343 GCA_000688735.1 Glossina austeni
TTTTTTTTTTTTTTTTTTTTTTTTTTTTTTTTTTTTTTTATATTTTTGTATTTATTTTTTTTGTTTTCTTTAAAATCAAAACTTTTTCCTACCAACGTTATTTGCCCCTTTGGCGTATTTAAATAAAAAAAGTTTAGAAAAAAAAAAAAAAAACACTATTTTATGAAAAGTTAAAACAAACAAGAAAAAAAAAAAAAAGAAAAATTCTTTTGATCTCAAGTTTTATGCACGCCAGATAAATTTCCTTTTTATTTTTCTTATGTTCTTTGTTGTTGCCTCATGTTAAAAACAACACAGGAGAGTTTAAAGTAATTTTTTTAAAGCCCTTGCATTATACAACAACTGAGCGACGGAAATTTTATCGATGAGCGTCTGTCTTCATCTCTGCGAAGAGAGAACGAATAGTGATATTAATTTTAATTGAAAGCTTTTTCAAATAAAAAAAATCGTTTAGTTTATCAAATTAGTTTAGTTTATCAATTACGATGGACACGGTTTGCGGCCATATTAACCTCATGACCCGTTGACTTGAAGTAAGCACTTTTCTATTTAGTTTCACGTAATTACGTTATTGTAACGTTATTGGTGTCGAATGCAAACATGCGCAAGCTCAGAGATATATAATATACGGAATCTTATGCTGATCAAGTATATGTAGACTTTATAAGGCTTTAATGCTTAAAGCTATTACAAATATCATAACAACATTGACGTACTAACAGACATATGACTTATTATGAATTAGTGACCCGCGCTTTAGTCGCAACAGTTTCTCTGTCTGGCTTAGTTAAGATTTCGTACTTTAAACTCTCTCGCTCTCTCTCTCTCTCTCTCTCTCTCTCTCTCTCTCTCTCTTTCTAGTAAAAGAAGTGTGAACCCATCTTTTTTTCTTAACCATTTGCGTTTAGTTAGAGAGCGTTCCAATCAAGATCTGAATGTGTTAGTTAACTGATTATTTAACCCGCAGTTAAGCTTTCTGCTGCACAGTTCCGAGTTGACATGGATGAGAGATTATAGGGCGATGGTGATGTATCCTTTCTGTCAAGTAACTTCAATATAATTGCGAATGTTTGATGTAAGTCTCAAATGTAGGTAAGAAAAAGTGTTTACACATAAATCATAACATCACAGCTACATAAGCAATTAAGCTGAGTATGTTGAACTATAACCAATTCAATGAAATTCTTATATTGTATCTGTGGGATCTGGCTAATCCTCAAAGTGCCACAAGATTTATAAACGAAAGCAATATTATTAGAATAGCTTATAGTCAGGTTACAGTCAAGTCTAGAATTAAAACGTTTTAATTGCTTTTTAACTTTTCATTCGCATCATTAATCACATGCAAATAAATTTGCTTCACTATCACAAAAGACCATAATGTTTAGGTAATCATGGTGGAGACAAACTCTTAACAGACTGGAAACTGATCAGCTGATCTCTTTGTCTCCGTGCTCTCCAGACTCTCTAGTCCGTAAATTAAACCGAGGTCTGCTTATATAATAGTTTGCATGTGTAGTCGAGTAGACAAAGGATCGCGACTAATAACTCAATGACCGTGGATTCAAATCTCAAATGCGGGAGAGTTTTCCACAGAGACGACCATTGCATCTACCTTCTCTGGAAGCCTTTAAAAGTATACTTACTTATAGACAATGAATAAATAAATAGATTGGGGTCGGCTTATGGCTTATGGCGATATTGAGTAAACTCTGTCGAAATTTGCAGCAATTTTACGACCAAAGGAATTTTCACTCGATAGTAAGAGAAATGCCTACTCTATCGACACCTGTGATGTCAATACTCATCACAGTGAGTCAATAATCGCCAGTTATTAAGGTCACTGAAATGAGAGTCTTTCACAAGCAAAAATATTCTTGTAGTCCGTGATATCCTTTTGATAATTTATACCTTACACGACTTGTTGTGGTACAGGGTATATTAAGTTGGTGTTGATGTGCGTCACACCCAGAATGGTTTAAGATAGATCCACTTTTTCTGATACCGATCGATTCATATAATTTATGCTACGATAGCAAAACTATAAGAAATATAGTAAGCAGTGGTGTTGTCGTTCCGGTACTTGCTTTTTGGACAGGAACGCGTTCCGGAACTAAAAATGATTTCTGATAACGAGAATTTATAGTAAACATTAGAAGAAAAAAATATAAAATTTTAAAAAAGTAAAGATTTCATACATAAATTTTAATGCAAGCGGACCGTACGCTACTCATCCCTGGTATAGTTTATTGCCATACCCAAATGGGCCTGCGGCTAATGCTAAGAATTTTTATTATACATTTGTTGTGAACTAGAATTTCCAGATGTTGCTTTCCAGTATTGGTAGATGTTTTAAACTTTATTAGTTTATTACTTATTATTATTATTATTATTATTACTCACCGCACAGAGCGGCCGCCTACCCAGGATCGGCCTTGTCTATATAATTATATATACGCGTTCCGGTAAAAAAAAAATTTAGCACAACACCACTGATAGTAAGTATCGCATATCAGTGTGATACATAGACGTGACACAGTAGAGCCGCATATGAGCCTCTTGTCGTGCTATATTTACTAATTGCGATGACCTGGAAACAACTTCAACACATGATGATTTTTCCTTTCAGTTTATAACATATAAGCGTAGAGAAGACTTGTATATAAAATCAAGTTTTCGAAAGACGAACCCGTTGGGAAAACTGCACATGAACTTCAATAGAACAGACGAGAAGAAGTACAATATGATCAGCATTGAAGAGAATAAATTGTTGGATACCTACATTTTTAGTTGGATGCGTACGCTATGAACATTTGCATAAAACCTTAACCTTATTAAGGGATCATGGAATTAGTAACAATTTGTTAACTTTTGAAAGTCCTACGTCTGCAAGTAAAGCCACATATATAGCCATATATTAAAAAGGAATTTTTTCTTGTAAGCTCTCATATTACTATTAGAAGGATTGTCAAGGATCTTCTATGGATCATATAAAAAGTTATTTTGGTTAATATGCTCGAGTGCACGGTTTGCTTAAAATATCCGAGATAATATAAAAAAAAAGTAAGAACATTATAATTGGGAAAGGCCTACTGTTGGAAGGTCTAAAAAGTAGACCTATGTGATTGAAATTCGTTGCTGTTAATATTTTCGCCAACGTGCTACTAAAGATCAATATTCATCACAAAACATTTAAAATTAAGCCTTTTTCCAAGAGAAATCTTATAAGGAATGGGGCCCAAGTAATAAACTCATGTGGTTCAAATTGGGTCCACTTCATTTTTAAGTCAAATTGCAATCAAAAACAAATTTTCATTAGAAAACCTTAACAATTGGGGGTTTTTTTGTGTCATATAACCATTTCCATTTCTTGGGAATCCTTATAGGCGGTGGTATCCAAATAAATAGATTTACGTGGTCCAAGTTCGGTAAGTTGACTTCTCCATCAATTTACTGTTATAAACCGATATTCACCATGAAATATTGCCAGTTGTACCTTTTTACCAAATAAAGAGTCCGTTTTCGTAGGAACGTTCATATGAGAGGAGGCTCAAAAAGTCACCCCCCTCTTTAGAATGCTATATTATTCGACAAGCTTTGTCGAAAATTCTGCAAATTGCTCATATATATATTTTTTTAATTAATTATTTTCTATGAAAATATGTTAAAAATTATATATGAACTTATTATATAGTATCGGATATTAAACGATCACTATCGGAATCATGTGATTTTCTTGTTTACTTTCCTTGAATTCGTTTTTGCTTCCTTCGTATTAGAACGAACTCATTATTTTCAATTCAAATATTGCTTTAATTAAAGCGTAAAAAAAAAATTTTAAATATTTTTTTTTTGAAAACAAAGTTGAATTCATGTCGAGTGTACGCGGAAAATCTAGCTTATAAGCTTTAGAAAATCGGTGGCAGTTAAGTAAGTTATTGTTTCATATATAATATTATAAATATACATATATATATATATAAATATATATATATATAAATAAATATATATATATATAAATATATATATATATATATATATATATATGCATCTAAGCTTTGTTGAAGCAATTGCCGTAGATTTAAAATGTGAATAAATCAACGGATTTTTAGAAATTAATTATTGTTTATAAAGAATACCCGTTTCTTGGTGCTTAGAAAACAAACATTGTTTTCCTTTTCTTTTTCTTTGCACATTTTTTAAAAAAAGCATTAGTAAAAATATGCAAATTTCCAACTTCCGCGTAGTTTAGAAATTCCGGTTTTTTTTTTTTTTTTGTTTTGTATTAAAAATTTTTCGTTTTTATTGTTTTATATTAAAGACGATAAATTTATGAATATATTTGTGTATACGTCTTGTTTTCTAATAACTTAAAACTAAATTAGATGAAATCATGTTTTGTCGGAGCGGTTATAAATTTTGTTGATAATGTTAATGTTAAATAACATTTTAAAAATTTATACTTGACCTCTTTTTGTACCACACCTAGATACATTTATTTATTTAAACTTAACATATGTTTAAGTTTCTTTCGCATATTTCGTTCCTTTTTTAAGAAAGGCTCTTAATATCTTCTACGGAATGTTACCACATTTTCATCGTTATCGGAATTTCCATCATCTTGATCTTCATAAGAATAGAATTCGTATCCATTGCTTTCGGTAACTCCTAGGCCAACGGCTGGCCTTATAACAACACCTTTATCGTAATCGCTTAATATTGCTTGAGCTCTGTTGCGGACTTTATCGTTTACGCTACGGTTTCGATGGGGAGAATTACGATATCGTTGACCCTGTATAAGCTTGTTGACAGCTTTCAAGTTAGCGGCTGCGTCGTCTCCTTGGCTGCGATCTATATTATTGCCAACGTCAACGCCTTTTGGTAATTTACGTATCTTTTTTATTTTTTTAACGGCAGTAATGGCCCCAGTATCAGGATCAATACGGCGTATAAAGGTAGGACGATTCGAGTCATTACCACTTTTGCGTGTTACAACTGCGTCGTTCTTACGTGTAGGTATTCGTACGTTATTTAGTCCGGAATCTGATTTTTCGGTTGTTATTACGCCAGAGTCAATAATACCGCCAATTATGTCACTGAAGCTATTGTACGAACGTTGATCATCATAATCTCCATCATTATCATTATTATCATCGTCATCATCATTGTCTTCGTCGTCATCATCATCGCTATAGGGATGAGCAGTAATTAGTCGCCGCGGTACAGGCTTGGCGCGGTAAACTGGTTTGCGTAGTTTTTTTCCAATCTTCGCATTGCCAGATCGAGTCAATGAGACGATTTGAGCTTCGTCGTCATCGTTGTCGTCGTCGCTACCGTCGATTTCCTGTTGACTGTAATAATTTGTTAAAAGTGCGACAGGAGTTCTAGTGCCTTCCAATTGGGCACTCGCTAGAACGTCAGTATTCAATGCACCAGTAACAGAAATGCTGCCTAGTTGTGGTGGGGTGGCTGCTGGAGTTGGGGCACCTGGAGCGGGGCTCGCAGCGCCAGGGGCAGCATTTGAAGGTGGCATTGGAGCAGGATTTGGAGCACCGGCAGCACCGGGTGGCATTTGCGCTGCAGGTGGCGCAGCGGGCGGAGCAGCGGGCGGAGCAGCAGCCGGAGCGGCATTAGGAGGAGGGCCCATTTGACCTGCAGTACTAGCAGGGTTACCGGGCGGGGCTGCCATACCAGCTGCGCCAGCCATACCAGCCGCACCAGGCATACCAGCCGCACCAGCCATACCAGCCATACCAGCCATACCAGCTGCGCCAGCCATACCATCTGGACCAGCCATACTAGCCGCACCACTCATATCAGCCCCACCAGCCATACCAGCTGCACCAGCCATACCAGCCATACCAGCTGCACCAGCCATACCAGCTGCACCAGCCATACCAGCTGCACCAGCCATACCAGCTGCACCAGCCATACCAGCTGCACCAGCCATACCAGCTGCACCCGCCATACCAGCCATACCAGCCATATCGGCCATACCTGCCATAGCCATTGCATCGAGCATAACCTGTCCCATCATATTAGCGTCATCAGCAGTTCCAGTGCCGCCCGCCGCATCTCCTGGTCCAGATTCAAAGTTGAAATCGGGCGCTGCAGTGGAAGGCGCCGGAGCTTCAGTAGTGGGCGCTGGTGGAGCGGAACCTATAGTTTTATATGTCAGCAGGCTGTTAAATTGTTGTAATTTCTGAGTAAGTAAAGTTGTCAGAATTGTGGAAACACCGTTGGATATAGCCGCAATTTCAGCAGTTGGGATATTTATTGTAGGCTTGCGCGTTGGCCGTGGTGGTGGCGGTGGAGGAGGTGGTAGTGGAGCTTAATATAAATATCAATAAAAAAGATTTATTATGAAAAACTTTCTTAATATTAACAAGGAGCACGACTTTACCTATAGGTACTAAAACTTTAAAAAAGAACGGTTTGGCTTCGACGGATTGCTGATTTAACAGCAACACTGTCATAGCACAACAGAAGACCGTAACAACAGCTGCTATTAAACGCATAGTTAAATTTACGCGCGAGAGCGATCACTAAACTACAGTAGAGGTCGATGTTTCAAAATGAACTGATCGATGTTATTTAACTTCTATTTAGACTAAGTTCATAGACAACGGCTGCAATATCTGAACATCTTTAAATAATTATTTAAAACTCGAAAGCTGTTTATTTCTTTGCTCTACTAAAAAAGTTTTAATATCGTTTTATTTATTTTTTTTTATTTTTTGGCCGTTGTTATACTCGTTATCGAATCTTAAGCATACATACACATACACCCATATAAACTAACTTAAGGTATACACTTTTATGTTATAAATGATGTTTACCTTTAAGACAAATTATGTTATGTGTCATCTCAGTTTTTCATTAATGCCTGTGCTACAGATTCAAAAATTTGCAAAGTCAGTGAAAGAACAGGAAAATCGTAATCGTAATCATTTCTAGGAATATCAGCCGAAGTTGATTGTAAAGTTTCTGCAAAATACAGTAAAGAAGAAAAAATCACTTTAATTAAACTGAAAGAGTTATGCAATAAAAATTCCGATTCCCACCCACCACCACCTTTATCTTGTATTACGGGAAATGTGGCTCGGAGAATCGGAATGAAGAATTAAATATTCTCCTTAACTAAATAAGATCCTACGTGTGCCTATTATCCGATTATTTACGTTGCCTATTATCCGATTACTTACGTTGCTCCGCACATTCCCGATAATATTTATGCAGCCTACTTTGAAACATAGCCAGTATCGAAATTTACTTTTTCTCATCGCGAAAAGAATTTGTTGACTTTCTACTTCTATTACACGACTGCTAACAAGTATATGTTGAAAAAGGATAAAAAAAAATTTTTTCAAAGTCTATCGTTAGCTGTACATTTTTCGCAACTGTCTGACAATTTGCGAAGCCAAAAAAAACTATCGCTCTTTCGAGGCAAACCAGTCATCTAGCCATTTCCATATATATTTGTAAAAAGTGAAATGCTTCTCAGCAAGCGCTTCTTCCGCGGATTGAAAGAAATGGTCCTCAATCAACTTGAGCTGCGTTAGCACGTCTCATGGACTAGTATTTCTCAATTGAGTGCTCCCAACGTTTCACGAACCGAATTTGCTGTGTGGATGGATTGACAGACGCCATGCAAACGAGAACTATTTTTTGATATTCCTTTTGTAACGCTTGGTATGAACCGTTTCCCTCGACCTTACCATCTAATAATAGATCGCATTCTTCTTCTGGTCTCACTAAACATAGAATATCACCTTCCTGTTAACGTGCGCGGGTCTACTCACGAATTTTTACACCTAGTATTCTTAAAATAGGGAAATAGATAGATCCACTTTTCATGCCGAGTTAGGCGAGGATGTGAAAAAGATTTTAGTTTGCATCGTTCATGCAAAAAAAAAAAAGACTCTCTTTCATATCGAGCGAATGCTCTTTATTTGACACGAAACTCGACCATATGTTGTTGTTGTGACGGCCTATTCTTGTCAGATGTCTACACTGTGAGAAAAAGTTTTAAGCATATTTGTGCCCTCTCCACGTGGTGCTATCTATTGGCAAATTGCATTTTCGTATGCGTTCTTAGTAGCTTACTATGTCTGACACTAAACGGCTTCCTCTACACAATGTATTCGTTCCAACTCGTAATACAAACTTACAAAATGTTTTCAACTTTGTGCTCAAATTTTTCAAAGTGAGAAAAATCGGTTACACATAACTTCGATATTATGATTACACATCGATTGCCAAAGTCACTATGACGCCCCTGGCTACTTTTCCCCATTTTCTAAAAATAGTTATGGTATAGCATCAAGTCGCAAATATAATTAAATTATATTTAATTAAACAACTTCATCTGAAACCAGTACTTTTAAGGAAATCTCATCACGGATTCAACTACGGATTTTGCTTGCAAATTACAGATAATGTGAATAAAAATGTTGCGTTAAATTAGCTACTAAATCATGCAGCCATGTTTTTCGACACACCACGAGTGTATAATATTCATACGCACATCTGATGGAAGAAACTATGAGGACAGGATGTAGTGGGCTTAAAACAGGGCTTAGAAGTGGGTCTTTTTGCTACCAGCCCTTCAAATAGTTTGCTCAGTACGCAAAGTTTGCCAATAATCCCGCGATTATCAAAGGGTTTCCTAGGCTTTTTCCACTTTTCCAAAGTGTTAAAGTAAACTTGGACTTGGACTTCCAAATCGATGCAAGGTAACCTGTTTTAATTAGTCGTTCAAAATTTGCGCAAGGAGTAAGCGCAACCAATCAGTAAAATATCGGAGAATAGCGAACGGAATTTCATCAGGACAAGGAAAGTTGGAATGTTTCAAAGTTGACAACGATACAAATATTTCGTCTTAAGAGAAGCCAAGTTTCAGCAAATGTTCCAACAAAATAGTCCCAGTTAATAGAATTCAAGATCATGGACGTTTTCCTAGGGCATGGTCAAAAATGAAAAATAATTATTTACTTTTGTGACTTTGGAACCGATAGCTCTGATAACAACGAAGCCACATTTCTTCAACGAGGTAAGAATTCTTTAACGAAAATGCCTTGTGGCCAAAATTCTATACGACATGATTTGGTCAAGCAAAGTCAACGAGATTATAATTTCATAAAATGCTTGTTTACCTCAAGGAGATCTAACTATAAATACTTGTTTTATAGAAATCATCCATAGATAGCCTACTGCTTGGGTATCTATTAATCACTTTGTGGGATGTACTGGCTGATAGTCGCAATATAAATATGGTTTTACGAGGGAATATAGCCACCAGCTGATTTGGGGCTACGTCCGCCACGAAGGTTCCAGCCGAAAACTTCAATGACTTCCCAACAGGGCGACCGTTAAGTTTGGAGTATGAGCGGCATCATTGCTAGGATCCGGATTAGGCGATCTTAGATCCAGCAAATCGTGAGACGGGCGATATGTCAAACAATAAAGTTGAAGGTGCCGATGGGGTGAAACCACATGCAAACATCGCGAAGCGTCTTCGGAAAATATTTAGTTTGTGGTTTTAGAAGTAAAACTGTCAACTTTAGTGTTAAGATGAGAGAGACGATTGCTTGGCAGGAGTTAATTTTGCTTTCATTTTGTTTTTAAACCATTTCACGTACTTTAGGGTCTGAAATTTGTTCATATTTAGAAATTTTTTTGATTTTTTTTTCTCTTTTTATAACAATTTAGGAAAATTACCCTATTTCTGGTACATGTACGGTAATAATTCTCTTTAAGTCTATAGTCTTCATAAAATGATAATGCAATGACTTTTGATTCCTTTCAAATTCTGTGTAATTTTTGTTTAAACCGGGAAGCAAGTGTGTGTTTCCATTGGAAATTATTAACAATCTTTTGCAACTATTCAGAAGATATCCTATCGTAGTTGAGTGTAACATCTGTCATTGATTGAGTGATAATAAGACAAACGTGCAACATTTTCTTCAAAAAGTATCGCTGTGTACTTTTAACGCTTCTCAAACGTGCCAAGAAAAAAAAAAAATAAATAAATAAAATAATAATAATAATAATAATAATAATAATAATTTCAACGTATCCAAGTAGAATATATTTTCTTCTATCTCTTATATTTAATTATATATAATAAATATTATATGTAATAAAAAAAAGAAAAAAAAAAAAATAATAATAATAATAAAAATAATAATAATTTCAACGTATCGAACTAGAATATATTTTCTTCTATCTCTTATATTTAATTATATATAATAAAAATTATATATAATAATAAAAAAAATAAAAAATAATAATAATAATGATAATAATTTCAACGTATCTAAGTAGAATATATTTTCTTCTATCTCTTATATTTAATTATATATAATAAAAATTATATATAATAAANTAATTTCAACGTATCCAAGTAGAATATATTTTCTTCTATCTCTTATATTTAATTATATATAATAAAAATTATATATAATAATAAAAAAAAAAAAAAATTATAATAATAATAATAATAATTTCAACGTATCTAAGTAGAATATATTTTCTTCTATCTCTTATATTTAATTATATATAATAAAAATTATATATAATAAAAAAAAAAATAATAATAATAATAATAATTTGAACGTATCCAGATAGAATATATTTTCTTCTATCTCTTATATTTAATTATATATAATAAAAATTATATGTAATAAAAAAAAATAATAATAATAATAATAATAATAATAATAATTTCAACGTATCGAACTAGAATATATTTTCTTCTATCTCTTATATTTAATTACTGTGAGAAAATTGTTGTTTTGTTAGAATTGAATTTTTCTAGAGTGAAATAGTAGTGAAATATATTGCTGATGATATTAAGACAAGTTGCATAACTGATGCTTGTCTCTGACGTTCACATTTCGATCGAAATCTCTTTTTTCAAATCACTAATTAAAAATTTTTCAATTAATTTCAATTTAATTCAACAAAATATCCTTAATGAAGTTTTAAATAATCCTAAATAGAACTCTATTTTCAACATAACCCATCGAAATAAACTTGATTTCACACCATCGATCGATCAACATTCTCGGTCATATTTATCGACATTGTTGTTGTATGTACATAGTTATTGTTGCTGTGGGGGTGTAGTTACACCTTTAGTGAATTTCATCACTTCATCGATTTTTGTAAATAATAAACAACGATTCATGTGAACTTCGAACTTTCAAAAAAAATTAAACTGAATTGAATAATAAACAATGATATGTGAAATATTTGCCATAATATGAGTTATTTATCTAGGGTGTGGTCGAATTTACGCAAGATTTGAATTTACCGCCATTTATGCGGCAGCGTGTTATCAACATTCTCCTCTCCCCCCCCTCCCTTATCCATCACCATTATTTAAAAAAAAAAAACAGAGTGCCAGCTGACAGTGTAGGATTAGTAAAAATGACGCATTACAAGAGAGAGTAATGCGTTTGCGTTCGTTGAACAATATTTCAAAAATAATGAAAGTTTGCAATGAGGCGACTATTACTGATGCCCGATATCGCGCGATGATAACCAAGTTCTCTCTAGTGGATACGGTGGAATGTATTGATATGAACGAGATGTGTGCTTTCAAGCAGATGCTACCACAAATAATTCAATTACTGCATGAGACTTGCCCTGCTCGGGTACTCTCACGTTTCGATGATCAGAATTTCGATAAAAGTGTCAGCCCACACCTAACCCTATCCTATGCACGTTATAATTCAATAAAAAATTTACAACTAAAAATAAAATAATTCTGTTTTCTATTTAATTCAAATCTTGCGTAAATTTTGGTGCACTCTATATATGGCAAGCTTGCTTTTATTGCTTATTAAGTAATTAAGAAATTATATAAAACTGCATCAAATTCCAGAATTGCCGAAGGTTTCATTTAGATCAATTCCTTCGATTCATTTAAGGTTGGAAGGCTCTGCTGTCTTTCAATCATATGTTGTTTCAGCTTTCAAGTTACATATGGGTTGACGACAAGAGCCAAATAGAAATAGAAGAAGTAAAGTGTCAGCACATCAGAATTCCTGGTCACTTGTTTCATTACAGTAGGATAAGCTAACTTTTGATCGATAAAAAGAACGTTTGCCCAAATTTGATCAGAAAGATAAGATGATCCTAAAAGAAAGGAAAAACGAATTTAATTTTCACACTCTTTAATTTTGAGTGGGTGCGGCTGATTTTGTCTATTTTCAGAACAAAAATGGAAATTTATAAAGTGTATGTGTAAGTAGCAAGCAAAAAACACGGAAAGCAAAAATGTTCACACTTTTTTTTTATATAGACGTGTGGCCGTTGCAGGCGGATTCTTCAACAAGTTTGAGTCCTTTTCAAATTCTGTTGCAAGCTCGTTGGTTACATCTTCATTTTTGCGTAGGGAAGAATATCGACCCTGGTCGAGTAGACATCATTTTGGACCCTTTTTGATTAACGAAGATATAGAAATATTTATGCCTTAAATGGGCATGGTTACGACACGTAGTCTCTTAAATTTTATTATTCGTTTAATTGAAGAGATGTTGTTGACATTGTCCTACACAGGTATAGGGACAACGATCACTTCATTTCGATAAAGTTTTCTAAAGTTTATTCTGAAATGAGGCGTGAGAAGAATATGTGTATGTGTGTCGTGAAAATCTAAATTAGACAATGAATGGAAATTTTCAAGCATAATTTATCGCAGTCGGATCAAGCTCTCACAGTTTACTATAACGGATTGATTGACGAGCAGGCGAACATTTAAAAGATGAGAAAACCGTTGCGACTCGGTGTTCTAGCTTTTCTATGCCTAGCATAATACCCATCTATAGGTTGTGTGAATTGACGAACCGATATTGGAAATTTTTATTTAAGATCCCAAGTTGCCACGATACTCATATATCTGATGTTTTATTTTCTCCATTATATTGCAAATTACAAAAATCATCGCAATTATCACAAAAAAATCGTATTTTTTTTCACAAAAGTAATATTCATGTGCATTTTGGAACACCCTTTAATTGATATATTTTGGTTAAAGTGCCCATATAAATATTTTGTTCTGAAATTTTTGTTATTGTACTGAGATGAGAGACGATTTTATCATTCTCTAGGTAGACTTTCAAAAATACAAATTAAGACGTCTTTAACTTGATCATCGGGATAGTCTCAAGTGTATGCCTTATGTTGCAAGGAAATATGGTGCATACATTTTTGTCTGAATTACATGAATCAAGTTTAAAAATGATTCTTAAGCCATCCGTAACCGCAACAATGCAAGATGGTAATCATTTAACGTCTTTCACGTTATACGGCTAATGTGACATCATTTCAGTTATCAAAACTTGTTGTTAATTGAAACGTTTAGAGATTTTCTAGCATTACACATGTAGAGTGCAAGAGTGAAATCCTTGAAAATAAAACTATTTTCTTAACAAACTCAAGGAAATAATCAAAAAAAAAAAAAAAAAAAAACCAGTTAGACTTTCTTTAACATTTATGAATTATTAATTGGTATAACTGCACAAATAAACATATATTAAAGTTTGAGTGTTGTTGTCATTGAACTTGATTTTGGCCAAATATGCACATATATTATTAAACTGTAAGCAATCGATAGCGTGTGTTAATTAATTTGTTTTCATTTTCTCGGTTTTGCATGCTCTCATATCGAAAGCTTTTATTGAGTAGTCTTATGCGTACAGATATCAAAGCTTGCCCATTAGAGATATCTCGGATAATTTCTCTATTATATACAATTAATATATAGATTAATACGACTTCTATCATATACAAATCGCTTACTCACTTTAGAAACCGGACGAATAATACTAAATTCGTCCTTCGTTCATAAGCTACTGAATGACTCTTCGCCATTTCGAATACTTAATAAAAATTGCTTAAGAAAAATTTACAGCAACAATGAATCTATCCGAAGACTGTGAAGATAATACGATGGGACTTACGGGAATTTGATTGACTTTGCCGCGTGTGCTTCTTTTATCAAGTCGAAAATAATAGTACACTTGAATACTCTCTAGTATAATGCTCTTCTGTCTTCTTTGGCGTAATAGACAGTAAGAGATCATTTTTCGGAAGATAAAGTGAATATAATGCAAATGAAGAGATAAATGACGTAAAAAATTTCTTTCTTATCTAAGAAAGTGTTCTCAAGTTCTTTCGAGTTTGCTATAGTCTTTCTCTCTCTCTCTCTCTCTCTTTTGTGTGTGTGTGTGTGTGTGTGTGGGTTATTGTATGTAAAAAGATTATGACGAAATAATTTTCTTGCCAACCTAATATATGTGATTTGCACACTTTCCTAGGATGGAATAAAAGTTTTCGAATTTTGTGTCTATAACAAATGCTTATAATCAACTAATCAAACAAAACTACATTATATGAATACTGATTGATGAGCTTTTCAAACTCTTTAGCAAAAATAACAGAAAGTTTAAAAGTAACGAAAATTTAATTATGGCGTAAAAGCTTGAAAAAAACAAAATTAAATTTTCTTTGATTGAATATTCAAGCGTCTCCTATGAGAAATGCAAAAATAGGTCTTCCTATCTATTATGGCCTCTCTATCCAAAAGTACAATATTTTATTGAAATTGAAATTGTTTTTGTTTTGAACTAAAACCATAGCGACTAATAAACAAATAGAGGCCAAAAATGACTTCGAATACCTGTTCAAATTACGTCATCCATTAAGGAAAAAAAAAAAAAAAAAACTTAATTTTGACTTGGATTTCAACAGAAGGTAAACGTTCCGAAATAAAGAAAATGCTGAGAGACAAGAGCGAGCGTAAAAGAATAAAAATTTCCCGCTATTTTTGATATAAAAAAAAAAAAAAAAAAATTACAATATATTGGTACTAATGAGTTAATTGTCATTGAGTTATGGTAATTATCATATCACTCAACCGATTTCCGCTCTGCCACACATACATTTCAACATTGTTGACAGACTCCTATCATTATTGACATGATGTCTATGATGCGATTGTGTTGAAAAATTGCAAATCACCCACAAAGTTATCTTTTCGATGGGCAAGTCTCGCCATAACATCTTTCAAGCCAAAGCTGATTGTGAACGTAGCTTTTTTTCATCAGAAAGTAACTTTTCAACAATCACACGAATTTTCGATTTTTTTCATTATTTTGAAAATTACAAAACAACTCTAACTTGTAGACTAATGGTCGCAATGAAATGAAATTTTGACACCTATCGCAGAAATCGTACGAGTCGGTGAATAGTGTTGCCATACATGTGTCAGCCAGGAGACTTATTGTGTAGTGTGATACAATTTCAATGCACACTTTTTATTGATTAATTATTTGATTAGTTTTAATTTAAATTATTGTTCCTTATCCCACTAGATAGTTATGCTTAATTTATAAAAAAATAACGGACTTTAATTAATTAATAGATTGCCAAAGTATAATATCGAAATATATGATATATTTTTAGAGAAGATATTCTATTGATGTGCATAATGATTTGTTCTTCTTCTTTCGCCACTTTTTACAGTAAATTTTCTCTAATAAAGTCTCTCTTTTAAATATCAATAACAAAACCATAAATTAATGTAACACTGCAGCAGATTCAGTAAGCTATTCATGACCGGTTTTTTATATGCCCTACCCAATGTATATATGCATACGTGTATATAAATATATAGAAATATATATATATATATATATATATGTAGCTAAAATTGTGTTTGGTGTGTGAGTAAATAGTTAAGCGCGTATAATTCATGTTCTCATCCGTTTTTATGTTGATGCCATTGTTTGCGGTAATCTACGACAAAAGAGCAAAGCTTAGCCGAAAAAACAAAAGGATATAACCATTGAAGCTGAATATTTTTCCTTTCTACCTCGCTCTTGGTACACTTTACCATCTCTACGTACGTATCACGACTCCCTTCACCTAAAACAAAAAAACAAAAAAAACCAAAAAAAAAAAAAAAAAACAAATAGTCAAACGAAAAAAAAATTTACCACTTGTAACTTTCGCAACGAATTTTCCATGCCTTACCTTGTAAGCGAAAGCAAAAAAAGAAAAGAAAAGAAGAAAAACAAAAGAAACACTCGACGTATGGAAGTGGAGACGTAAAAATATTTATTGAAAATTTATAATAAAAAGTAAGTTTAAGTCTTAAATTTGTCGCATTAGTTCGAGGTATGCTTTAAAACATTGTTTCTTAAATAGTCTCGCAGTTGTTCTTATTTGCAATTGTAGCTAATTTATAATAACGCAGTAAACATGTTGGATATTGTTATCTATAACAGTATGCTTAAATAGTGCTGTTAGCATTAAGGCATGCTAACCTATTACACATTTGTTATTTTCTCTTTTCCACTCTTCCGTTCGCGTGCATTCTTGTTAACTATGCATGTGCTTGCCATAAATCCTTTGTGCCAATGCATAGTGCATTCATACGCGAAGCCATCATAACTACCGCCTTCATTGATATTTTGAGTGTTTGCGGTCAAGTGTTGCTGCTGTTGCCATCGCTACTACATATATTTAATGCGAGAACGAAAAGGAGAAAAGGGAGAGAACAACAATAACAATAACAGCATTTTACAGGATTAAGTACTAGCGTTTAACCGCGACGAACACATTTTTGTCATTTCTCAACTAAAAAAAAAAAAAATAAATTCAAACACACACACACACGCACGCTATAGTATTGTTATAAAAATTTTTACAAATTCTATTGAACATCGTAGGGATATAGAAAAATCCATACACTCATACTCATACAAGCACAGCTAACCAAATATTGTATTGTAAGCATAATTTGTATTGTGTTTTTATTTATGCAGTGAGGGGACAAAAGCACGTCATGAAGGCTATAATAAGAAAACAGTAATAGTGAGATGCTTTTCTTGCTTCCTCTTGAGTTTTCTTCTTCTAGCTTCAGGACAAACAATCAACAGTATAAAGCTTTTTTATATACATATGCATGCCTGTACATTATTAGTTCACGGCTTAACAATAAACGAAACGAAACGAAACGAAACGAAGCGAAGCGGAGCGAAAGTAAAGCAACGAGCTCTGTCTCTCTTCGTTTGTATGTAATATAAATAGCTTTCAGTTTAACAATAGTATATTTAGCGTTATCATTATTGTTGACTTCATAAATCATTCTTTGCAAAACGAAAAAAAAAAAAAAAAAAAAATATAAATAAAAATAAAAGAAGAAAAACAAATTTTATGCAAACACACATTCTCGCATTGCAGCATTTAACTGCTACTGTTTACACAACTACAAATTATGTGCATAAGAGATCGTTTTCTTTTCTTTTTTTTTTTTTCTTTAATTTAAATTTCACTTTTACTTTTTTTCAATTAGCTAGTTTTTTACAAAAAAAAAAAAAAAAAGAAGAAAATTTCTGATTGATAATACGAAAGTGTGCTGCGAATTTATGGAAAATGGTTAAAGCATTTCGTGGGACAAAGAAGAAGAAGATCGTAAAAAATACATTCATGAAGATGATGAAGATTTTTTTCGAATTTTTCCTTTTCCTTTACTCTTCCGCGAAAGAATTTATTCAATTTTCTACTGGAACTTACTCTTTTTGACGCCCCCCAAAACGTATACAGCGATTGGATGCTCCAATGGTGCGTATGTTTTAAAAAGGGATTTAACTGCAGCCATGTTCTTCGATATATTCAGTTAGTCAGTCCGTCTAATACTAATATCGATCGATCATATCAAGTTTTTATTCGATTTCGTTGAACAAAGATTGGATTGCATTGGATTCGCAAATTTAATGAAACGATTTTATTTAAAGCATTTTCCTTTATGCAAGAATGCGGACGAGCGAGTTTTCAAGAAAAATTGTAAACATTCGCTTAAGTGAGGCACAATCTTTTTCATATCCTATGGATATATAGAGGCGGACTTGTAGTCAGAATATTTGTATCAATTTTGAGTTTGTTTCATTTTTATTTTTCAATTTATAAGCGCGAGAGTGCCAGTCAGATGCGGTTGCAGATGCTTTTCAATCAATCTTTTTCGATATATATTATGGTGAATTTTGAATTATCATCATCTGCGGCCCATATATGATAATAGCGTTTTCTTTAAATTATGGACCAAGTCATTTGATATTTTTGTGGTCACTTAAAGTTTATATTGACGGTCGCAAGAAGGGAAAGTTTACTTTTAATCTGTACAATAGAGTAAACCTTGATGCGCCATCATTCAGTGCAACACTTCACAGGAGGAAGTTACAACCACTGTCAAGCAATTTAATGCCCTTTCGAGCATCTATTGATAAGGCGTAAAGCCAAGCCTGATGTAGGTGCTAAGTCGGCCATTTTCAAACTTGTTTTCAAATGTGGCGAAGGTTTCAATTTATCAATGAGCTAATATTTCGTTTCAATGTTCCAAGGCACTGAGATTCTTGACAGTCAGCCTAAAGCTCTTCTCTCTCTCTCTCTCACAGAGCCTAGGAAAAAAATTTGCAAATCATGCTGATATGAAAACTAGTAGCATATTATGCAAACCGAACATATTTCTTCCTATGGGAATAGAAATTCTTAATTTCGCCTTACCGGCAATCCATCTAAACGAATTAGAGTTTCACGTTACATTAAGAATATTTTTATCGTATATCTCGCTGACATATATAATGGAAAATCAAAAAAAATAATTTTCTTCTTGTTCTATGAGTCAGTAAATCAACAACAGATGGGTAAACACATACGAAAAATGTAACTTTCGCTTTCGTCTCTGCTAATCAGCTGAATACAAAAACGAAAGCTAACTTTCAGCGACACGATTACCCCCCTTCAGCTGATTTTCTATATTGCGTAAAGAAGGTTCAATGCGAACACGCCAAGATCTTCCTTTGTACATTAGTATAGGTGGCCAGTTAGCTTAATTGTAAATGTATATTTATATATATATATATATATATATATATATATTTATATATATATATATTATTTCGCGAGAAATGATCTTTCCCTAGTTTCAATTAATTTCCTCATTTTATTTTATTTTCCCGACTTTTGATGCGATATGTTCTGGGATTTGATTGATATTTCAAATGATCCGCAAAGTGAACACAAGTGCGTGCCCATAGGTGTCTTATGAAAGAGCTGAAAATCTGAGATAGTAAAAAAGTATGGGACGGAGTAGATTCATAGTTTGGCTGTGAACATTTGTATGTTCTGCGTAAGCCGACCAATTGCGGAACTGCAAAATGTTGAATGGCGGCTAGAAGTGGCGACATCCGGACAGACAAATAGAAGATGATCAAAAAATTGAAAAGCCTCATATATGCTACTCATTATGTTGATTTTGCACAGGTAATCATTGGATATCGTGTGGCCCTTGCCTGTCATTAAGGTAATTAATATCCCGTCTGAGGCTGCAATTGCTAAACCAAGGCGTTATGTTTATTTGCGGAAATAAAGAGTACACGTGACGACGATGAATTGAATTCTTTCAACGCGGTTGTTAAGAGAAAACTGAGTGCTTCTTGTCGATTGCCCTCAAGTCGGCAGCAAAGCAAACACGATGAGTAATATGTAATGGGCTGTAGTAATGAGCTGTAGTAATGGGCTTTCCATGATGCGAGTCATGCGACTAGGCAGCCAGAGAAAATAAAAACAAGACGTACCAGATTTGAGATTGTATGGTAAAAATTTTAATTTCTAGAACATAAGGTTGAGTTTTACGTGAGATAAGGAATTTCTTCTGTGACCGCTTACTCGGTTCTCGGATAAGAAGACATTCAAACGAAAATATCGAACTGCATGGACAATTTAAGGAATAAGTTGCGATGTTAATATTTGGAAATCGGAGACCGCTGCGTATAAATAACTTTAGACTTGGACCCATCGGTAACGACGAGTGAGAAACGTTTTCATCTTGCATCAACCAAAGTCGAGTAACGATATTGTAACGACTTCTGCAGGACTAGCTGTGGATTTTCTTACAAACAAGAATTTGCTTAGTGCTTACTGGCTGGAAATTGTGCGATCCAAAAGGATTAACTAATTTATTATATTTGCAATCGCCGTTGGTGAGCACAATAATAACAGTTAAAAAACATTTTTATTAATTAATTTATAGAATTGACAAGTGTGACGTTCGCCTACCATACCTTTACAACACTTCCTTTGAGCCAACGGTGTGCCGGAATGCATTGTTGGTTTTTGTGTAAACAACACATATTGAATAAAGAAAGAAAATTAATTATTTAATATCATATATAAATTATTTATGCTTGACACGTTTTAAATCAACAATTTCAGTTAGATTCATTATGCAATAATGAGTATGCAGAAATGTTTATTTATTTTTTAAATTAATATCATCACGTATATTAGGATATGCTGTAAATGTTTAAGCAAATAAAACAAGACAATTTTTTCATATTCACAATGATTACTAAAATTGATTGTGTGCTTGAGCAGCGTGACGAAATCATTATATAGCTTTTTTTTTTTAGATACAAGTGTACATTCTCAGGCATTTTATTTATTTATTTATTTATTTATTTATTTATTTATTTAGTAGCTATAAATCCATAGGCCTCTTACATAGTTACTGGGCATATTTCATGCGCAAGAAGGAACTACAATATAAGTGAATGCACAAGTAAACTGAATGGCCGTATATGCAATCAGCTTGCGCCATGAACACTGTAATAATCAAAATTCTTGCCGACAACAAAATATTATATACATCATGACTGATGAGTAATATGGTCAATTTTCTTCTGAATCATCGAAGGATTTTAGGTTCGGTTGTAATGCACTCCATTATCGCGAGCTGTGCGGACAGTAAACAGTAAACGAATGAGGGAAGCATTTCTATTTGACCTTGGAAACTGTAGACCCTCCATCTTCTATTAAAGACTCGAGGATCGAGATCGAATTATCTTGTAGAGGTAGATAAGGAATCTAAATTTTAGGTAATCGGGAAAGGAGAATTTGAAAAAAGCACGAACGAAGGACAAGATGCGGTCCCGGAGTTTAATATGATAAAGAAAGCGTGTAATACGGAATTTTCCTTGAATTTCGTTTTTAATCAGCAGAAGGCTTTGACGACTACTTGTAATTTCGTAAAGAAATTCCCGCGGATTTCGCAGAGTTGTAGGTGTCTTTCTTCTGAATTCATATCAACATTTTAAACAACTAACTGCGATGCATTTCACTTACGCTTTACAAAAGGATAGTGTAAGGGAAAGGGAGCGGCTGCAATTATTTGTGCAGCGTTTCGATATCGAAGATACTTTGGACTTTGTTCGGGTGATCCTTACTATACGCTTAACCTCCCCTGATCAACGTACAGCAATGACCTTTGCTTTCATGCCTAAATCAACGAAATTTTTCGAAACAATTGATTAGTGAATGTTAAGGTTATCGTTGATCTCCGTATGGCCGTAAGATACCTGTTCCAAAATCCTTAAAGTGTCCAAAATCTTAAAGGGTCGAATATAAAAAAAATAGATTTTTATTAATTTTATCGAATAGTTTGTAATACACGGAAATATAATATTCGAAGCATGCTCAGTGAGAGCAATCGATTTAAATTTTGTCTTTCCGTAATGTGTCATGAAAGTCTGAACATCTAATAAACTTTTCATGGAAATCGGAAATTCATTCGGCAAAACATTTTTCATATATTTTTTATTGATAACTGTGCAGCTTTTTTTGTTTTCCTTGAACAAACATCACCCATAGCTAGGGTGTTGAATATTTCGTTTTCAAACTATAATTCTTGCTTGCATTTTCTAGCTTTATATAATATTAAAATATATCGACCAGAAAATTAAATTTAGTTTGTATGTCATTTCTAGTCTAAAACCTTTTCATGTCATACATAAATCTTATGTAAAATAATGTACAATGGCCATCAAATTTAAACACATATGCATATTTGCATATATATATATACACCTATATGTATGTATACGAGAAACGACAGACTGCGTTTGTGAAGACAATATAGACAAAATTTTACTAAAGGGAAATGAAATTTAATTCAAGCATGACCACAAATTTTATTTAAGTGATTTAAATGCCTTGAAGTGAAACCTAGACTAGAGGAGGAGTTCATAAAATTTTATAAAATCAAATATAATTTGATTCACACCTTTGCACATACTTGGCTTTTATTTATCAAGGAATTTATACACTTATATATAAGACGACAATCTTCAGAAATAAAAGAGAAGATCATATTATTTATGCTTTGCCGCTTAATAACGAACTTTTATGACTTGTTTATAAAAGCTGAACGCTCTACGCAACCTTAACACTATGTTTGCATATCTTTACGCTTACTTTGTATTTATTTTCAATACGTGTTTTCATATTCATCTAAATTTATATAATATATATATGTATGGACTTTTAAATTCGATAGCCGATAGCCGATAGCCGATAGCCTTAGATGTTAGTGCTTTAAAATTTTAGTCTTTGAATTTATTCCTCTAACTGAAATTAATAATCAATATAATAATAAATAAATAATAATAAAAATAAAAAAAACCGGGTGAGAACAATCAGTAATAGTTAACAAGATTTAATTTAAATAAAATTGTTTTCAATATTTGTGACAATTTTCTATAATTATTAATAGGACGAACACTTTTTCATAATTTGTTTAAATAAAATGTCAGCTTATTTTGTGCTTGCATATATTTTGATCATTTTTTCACTTGAGTCATCGACTCAATTTCGCCCTTTTTCAGTCTCTCGAAATCGCTCTACAGCCAAGTCGTGCTGCACGGAACTGAATAGGTGCAAGTCAGAAGGTGCTTTGTCTCGTGAGCAAGCTGGTTGCGGCAGAGCTTCCCAATCGAACTGCAACAGTTTAAGAGGATGAATGCTATTTTGACCGTTCCATGGTTACCGTCTGAATAACTCAATAATACTAAAGGGAAAAGTGTTATTTTATGTGGAGAAAAGTCTATCATGGTCTTCGATAGATGTTATTGATCAGAATACGTGCAAGCACTTATTGTATCAAAATATTTAAAGAAAATTTAAAAACACTACAACACGAGATCTATTTACAATGTTCATATAATTTCAATGTGATTGGCCCCTGTGGCAGAGAACAAGAACAAGCATAATAAGAACACAATATGTTGGATTTCTCTCGTCACTAAATGGTTCCGCGTGTTCGTAATTAAAGCTATTTCGCGAAAATATAATGAAAAAAAAAATTTTTTTTTTTTTTTTTTTTTTATTAACGGCCTTTGCAAATTGTATGTGCGACTTGCAATGTAAGAATAATCGAAACCCAGCTGCGACCGTTGATTGTAATTGTTATTATTTGTGCGCCACTGAAAAGTGCTGCTGATATTATGGGTAGCTTTGTGCTGGAAAAGACGAGGACGCTTTAATTGTTATATGATTTCAAAGTTGCTTTTCAAATGATTGGCAATAATTTGTTTGCGTTGCATGTACATAGGTACGCAATGTTGCACTGCGATGATTGCATTGTAACAAGAGTTTCAACGATGCAGTTTACGTGGTTGTGTGTTGTAATTTATTCAAACAGAAGGAAGCATATAACTGATAAAGGATAAGCGGAATTCATCTCAAGAGACAATTTCGAATTTAGAAATGGTATTGGATTTCGAGTTGCCTGTGAAATCATATTGAAACTGAAAATAGAGTTTCATGTGAACGATCAGAAATAAATGTAATCGGAAAGGCTATTTGATAAAATAAGTAAGAGATATACGATGCGTTGGTTTTTTCTTTTTGATAACTTGCGAGAAACGCAAAGTCTGTTTTTTTTTGATTTTTTCATTTAGTTAGTTAGTTGAAGAGACAAATTTTTAGTTCGTTTTTTTTATTTTTTAGTTTTTTCAAGATACTCTTAATTAATATTATGGGGTTTTGAGTTGTCTTTGATTTTATAAATTGAGAAGAAAAATGAAAAAAAGGAGGAGTAACAGATAAAGAAGTGCTTTGATGTCCAAAATGCGTTATGTAATGAGTTACGGTAAAGAAAAATTTGATGAAAACAAGAAAATTAAAATCAAATGTGGAAATGGAAGCAAATTAAAAAAAAAAATTGTATTGGAACATTACAAACACTATCACAACAATAGGTCTTTATTTATTTCTATGTTATATTCATCATCGAAAGATGGAGATGCATATCCATGTTGTCAGAACGTTTGCAACGCCCAGACGGAAGCTTCAAGGATCCCGCAAGGTGTATATATCATCGATCAGCATTCAATTCTGAATCGATTTGAGCATGTCCGTCTGTCCGTCTGTCCATCGTGTGTAAATGGAATACAAAATTGATTTTTCGCTCATTATCACGAACGACACCATATAAATTTACAAACATTTGAAAGTCGGCCACGCCTACTCAATTTTATAGACTGCCATAAGTTAATTTATTTTTTAAAATCAAGGTTCAATGGCATGAAGTACATGAACTCTTGGCTAGTTACAAATTCGAAAAGCACGAACGCAAGTCAGTCTGTTCGTCTGTCCATTTGAAGGTTTGCTCAACTATGTAGTGTCTGTGGTGAACATTTTTGGTGTGATGGGGAAAATGAAGATATCGACCACAAACTTGCAAAAGAAAGTGAAAATGACCTAAACCGGTTAAAAGCTCCGTCAACAGCGCCCAAAGGCCTATGCAACATCCAATATTATAAAGTATGAAAATTTAGTTCTTTTACTTTTTTTCACCTTTTTTAGGAAAAGGTCCGGTCATGACCGAATACAATTTTCTTATATCTTTAGTATCCACCACCGATAGCTAGGCTTGCCGATTAGGCTCGCCATTCCATCTATAACGTCTTGATTAATGCCTTTTTGCCTTATGTTGTTTGAACGTTCTGTAAGTTCTTACTTCGTGGCCATCAATCAAGGTTAAAGACGTCCTCAATGAGTCAACAAATACGCCCACGATAAGCAAGCTTCTAACTTAAAATTCAGTCATGAGCGACATGAATTCTTGAACACTTTTTAAAGTTTTTCGAAAGAATCGTTTAAAGTGAAAATGAGTTTTATTGGTTCCATAAACATGCACGTGACATGGGATGTTCCATAGAAGATAACGATTTAAAATTCTGTACGAATATTGTATAGACTCGTGTAAAATGCGAATGCAAAGATACTTCCGATGGGTTAGTCATCTCGCCTATATTTGCGGGGTACTCTAGAGTTTTTATCTACTGACTTAAGATGCTGAGTATCAAACAATCGTCTTAAGGCGAATATAATTTTTCATGTTTTCTCGAAAAACTTCGCTTCTACAGGAAGTCTTTAATTTCTGATTATAAGCGCTTTGTTTTGTTGAATCCTTTAATAAATTTTTTGCCAAGATGACAATTAAAGGAAAATTCGAAATATAATTTCATCGAACTTCGTTTATTTATATATGTATGTATTTTCTCTGTTAGACAATTCAGTACATTTGTTTATAACTAAAATTAATGTTGAATATTGAAAGTTTCGACATAAGCTGAATATAATGCGACTTGAATTTTTTAGTTCGGATCCGTAGTTGTAGCTAAAGTTGCATCTGTTGTCGACTTGTCATCATCGTCGTCATCATCGTCGTCATCATCGTCGTCATCATCATCGTCATCATCCTTATCGTCATCCTTATCGTCATCTTTATCGTTATTTTTATCGTCATCATCATTATCGTCATCATCATCGTCATCGTCATCGTCATCGTCATCGTCATCATCATCGTCATCATCATCGTCATTATCCTTATCACCGTTGCTAACGGGTTTACAAGGAGGCGGAGTCGGAGTCGGAGTCGGATGTAATAAATAAACATGTTTATAGACTACAAATGGTGGCGGTGGTAAAGCTGGTCGTGGCCTATGAGGTGGCACCATACTTTGTACCGAATTTAAAGCATTTTGAGCGAACGAACGTTTCTGCTGCAATAAACCACCCAGTAGCGCCTGCTTTTGTTGCACCAAATTTCCAAGTAAAGCTTGCTTTTGTTGAACCAAGCCTCCAACCAAGCTTTGAACTTGTTGCAATTTGCCGGACACTGCCGAGGACACACCTTGCAATAGTGCATTTGGATCTACGGCAGGTGCGGCGGGGCCATGTTTAGGTGGTGGTGGACCTAAATTTTTATTAATAAAATTTTTTTTTTTTTTAATTAATTATTTTTCTTATCGGTTGATAGTAAACAGTTCTTAAAAATTAACCTTGATGTATAGCAATCACTTTGAACGCATTCACGTCTTGCCATGGCAGCACAACTAAGACGATAATTGCACTTAATATTAACGAGTATTTAAACATTTTATACATTTTTTTTTTTTTTTTATTTATAAATTATTAAATGTGCTTAAGCTTTTTAATTAAAATGTTTGAAATTAGTTTTGAAGCGTGCGGCCAAACTTGCGTATTATTATTGGAAAACTTCTCAACCCGATCAGTTAATGTTTAAAATAAAATCATCGCTGAATTCAGTTAGAAGCTTTTATAATAGTTGGTAATGTATATGAAAATGGCAACAACACCATCAATAGTATGTAAATATGTTAGAATAAGTTTTATTCTTTGCGATTTATGTATGCGTACCGTTTTGGTTTCTCTCTGTCTACATTGATACACACAATAGTAAAACTTATGTTAATTTCATAAGAAAACTATAAGACGAGGGGAATCGTGAACATCCACTACTATGTGAGGTGGAGGAGTTATACGCAAATAATCTAATGTTACTAACTAATATTCACTTCAAAGTAGCGAATTCCAGCTAAGAGTTGATTTAGTTATGGCGGTCTAAGAGTTCTGTTGGAAGTCCTTCCTGAACAAAAACTTCAAACTTTTGCGGATTATCCTGGACGCAATTAATTTTCAATAAATCTGGGCATTGCTTTTATTGAATTGAATTTGCAAGCTCTCTTGTCTGTCCGTTACGCATTGCATATGCCGATCTATATGTTAATGGATTGTTGGTTACAAATTATGTTTCATCAATTATCCGTTAAATGTAATCAGTTGTGTTGTCCTTCTTCTGCCAAGAAATCAAATCCAAAACAGATGATTTATTGAGTTGAGGAAAGAGCATTCAATTGTCTGCTATCGATTAATAAGCGGGGTAATCACGTGACTGCAAGTGTAACTTGCGCCATTTCGCCAAATAGTTGAATTCAAGAGCGGAAGCTACATCTTTGACACGTGATCACATCCTTATACCTCCCTCCTCTTTTCTTACATGGTAGATTCGTGTCTTGGAAATCCGTGCAAAAAAAATCGAGTAAAAACTACATACGACATATGAAAAATTTGATGATATGTTTTACAACTTTAGAAAATCGTATAAAATCAAAAAAGTTTTTATATTTTTTCAAAAAATCGTGCAAAAAAAGCAATAATGAAATCCTTACTGCATAACCCGTCCTTTATGATTACAAAGCACATATTAAAATGATTGTACAGTTAAAATGCAGTTCATAAGTACATGCAACGTATAAAAATTGAAGTTGAAATTAAGAATAAAAATTAATTTCTCAATTATTCGAACTGGAGCAAAAATGCTATCGTCACTAGATATGTTGGGTATGTTTAGCACAATTGTCGGCTTTGCTTTAAATGAAGAATTTCGTTCCCTATTAACTGCCAAGTAGCACTAGAGTAAGTCACTAACACATATGTGGGCATAAATCGATTGACTTCTGTGCACAGTACTCCCTCAATTGTATTTTGCCGCTGTGTTCATAAATTTCTGTGAGACACTGTCGAAATTAGAATAAAAAAAAATTTTTTTTTCGTTTTGGGTTCGTGATAGAACAAAAAATTCGCATAAAAAAAAATGTATTTGCTGTCACTGGTAAATCGTGTTACTTCAAAATCGTGTTACTTCAAAATCGTGTTACTTCAAAATCGTGTAAAAAAGATCGTGTAAAAAATATTTGAGTATATATAGTGTATTTGCTGTCATTGGTGAACCTTGTTACTTCAAAATCGTGTAAAAAAGATCGTGTAAAAAATATTTGAGTATATATAGTGTATTTGCTGTCATTGGTGAACCTTGTTACTTCAAAATCGTGTAAAAAAGATCGTGTAA